>JAVALU010002166.1:97500-227500 GCA_030770095.1 Gila robusta | reverse complement strand
ACCTTGTTTTGGTTGCTTCACTGTCTGATTTAAACTCAGTGTTGAATGTTCTTGCTCTCTCTCTCTCGGACAGTTTCGACATCAGTCTGACGTGCGGGTGTGAAGACGTGGCTCTGGATATGTGCGTACGATTCGAAGACCGGGAGATTTTGCGAAACGCCTGTGTTTCTGATAGCTGGGGTGAGGAGGAGAGGTCAATACCGTATTTCCCCTTCATCGCAGAACAACCTTTCAGGGTCAGTATCACCATCACTATCATCTGAATTTAACAGAAAATAACTCCCAAAACAAAAAAAGCAGAGACCTACACCTGTGTTCTTGAATTAAAAATTAGCCTGCTGTAATTTCTGAAGTCATGCATTACTACCTTGCTGAGTCTGTCTTTTGTTCAGGTCGAGATCCATTGCGAGCACCCGCGCTTCCTTGTGCTCGTGGACGGCCATCAGCTCTTTGACTTCTACCATCGCGTGACGCCGCTGACGTCCATCGACACCATCCAGATCGGCGGCAGTGTGACCATCACCAAGCTGAACTGAAGTGAAGGAGCAGTGAAGACTGTCTGTGATACTGAAGGACACTCTAGAATCTGTAGAGCTGATGAATTGAACTTGAAACCTCTTTTTGAGCTGTGAGGAGGCATTTCTTTTCATGAGCATCATAATTCTTTTGCTGAATTCAACATGAAACGGCATTCACAAACCATTTTCTCTAGTAAATAATTGGTAACACTTTACAATAGTACAATAATAATTCATAGAAAATACATTTTTCATTGTTAGTTCATATTAACTAATGTAGTTACTTAATGTTAAATGGAACCTTATTGTAAAGTGTGTTTTTCCCATCAGGATTGTGAAAAGTGGCCGTTTTATACCAGAAAACAGTGCTGCTGGTGAACACTATTAAAGGTGCAGTAATCGATTTCAGAGAAACATTGTTTGATACTTGAAATTGAAATTTGAAGATAAGCAAAATAATGCTTTGCGAAGATGACGAACTACAAGGAAGAACAAAAAATGAACATGCAGTACACAAGAGAATATACAAGCAAGAGTTGGTTGTTAGTCGTCAGCAGCTCACTCTCCTCTATCACGAGTGGACACGCCCCCTACTGCTGATTGGCTTACTCTCTCTCCTCTATCACAAGTGGACACGCCCCCTACTGCTGATTGGCTTACTCTCTCTCCTCTATCACAAGTGGACACGCCCCCTACTGCTGATTGGCTTACTCTCTCTCCTCTATCACAAGTGGACACACCCCCTACTGCTGATTGGCTTACTCTCTCCTCTATCACGAGTCTCTCTCTCCTCTATCATGAGTGGACACGCCCCCTACTGCTGATTGGCTCTCTCTCTATCATGAGTGGACACGCCCCCCTACTGCTGATTAGCTCACTCTCTTTCCTCCATCACAAGTGGACACGCCCCCCTACTGCTGATTGGCTCACTCTCCTCCATCACAAGTGGACATGCCCCTACTGCTGATTGGCTCACTCTCACCCCCATTATAAGTGGACACGCCCCCTACTGCTGATTGGCTCACTCTCACCCCCATTATGAGTGGACATGCCCCCTACTGCTGATTGGCTCACTCTCACCCCATTATGAGTGGACACGCCCCCTACTGCTGATTGGCTCACTCTCACCCCATTATAAGTGGACACGACCCCTACTGCTGATTGGCTCACTCGCCTCCATCATGAGTGGACACGCCCCCTACTGCTGATTGGCTCACTCTCTCACCCCTATTATGAGTGGACACGCCCCCTACTGCTGATTGGCTACAAGTGTGTTGTGCTGCTCGGTCCGATCCACTTTCAACAGCATTTCTCAGAAATCACTTACTGCACCTTTAAATTACGTCAGTAGAGGCTTTTCAGAGGAAGAGCAAACAATTTAATTAAAGATTAGGAATACAAAATATTAAAAATACTAATAAGTTAAGCACAATAAGAGCAAGAGTATGAATTCAGAAAGTAAAAGGAGTTTTGGTTTTATGTTGACTCTACAGCGTTAAAATCCAGATGCCACAATTAGCACACTTTAGAAATGAATGAATGAATGAATGAATGAGTCCAGATGTCCTGATTGGCTTACTCTCTCTCCTCTATCACAAGTGGACACACCCCCTACTGCTGATTGGCTTACTCTCTCCTCTATCACGAGTCTCTCTCTCCTCTATCATGAGTGGACACGCCCCCTACTGCTGATTGGCTCTCTCTCTATCATGAGTGGACACGCCCCCCTACTGCTGATTAGCTCACTCTCTTTCCTCCATCACAAGTGGACACGCCCCCCTACTGCTGATTGGCTCACTCTCCTCCATCACAAGTGGACATGCCCCTACTGCTGATTGGCTCACTCTCACCCCCATTATAAGTGGACACGCCCCCTACTGCTGATTGGCTCACTCTCACCCCCATTATGAGTGGACATGCCCCCTACTGCTGATTGGCTCACTCTCACCCCATTATGAGTGGACACGCCCCCTACTGCTGATTGGCTCACTCTCACCCCATTATAAGTGGACACGACCCCTACTGCTGATTGGCTCACTCGCCTCCATCATGAGTGGACACGCCCCCTACTGCTGATTGGCTCACTCTCTCACCCCTATTATGAGTGGACACGCCCCCTACTGCTGATTGGCTACAAGTGTGTTGTGCTGCTCGGTCCGATCCACTTTCAACAGCATTTCTCAGAAATCACTTACTGCACCTTTAAATTACGTCAGTAGAGGCTTTTCAGAGGAAGAGCAAACAATTTAATTAAAGATTAGGAATACAAAATATTAAAAATACTAATAAGTTAAGCACAATAAGAGCAAGAGTATGAATTCAGAAAGTAAAAGGAGTTTTGGTTTTATGTTGACTCTACAGCGTTAAAATGCAGATGCCACAATTAGCACACTTTAGAAATGAATGAATGAATGAATGAATGAGTCCAGATGTTGATGCACAACTAACAAGCTTCATTGGAGAACCTGTTATGAAAAGCTATAAATGAACGTACTGCCTGAATTTAACAGTGTCGCTCTCCAGCTAATGTTCTCAGGTGGAAAACCTAAAGAGATTATTTATTTATTTCCTGAATACGTGTTTATAAACTAAACAGTGTGATTTGAGAGTTTCATATGTTTTACAGTAATAGTGATCATTCCATTGTTATTCCGTTGACAAGCACTTGTACTTAAAAGCACTGCATTTTATGTTTAGTTAAAGAGACAAGACAACGCGATGGAGTGAAGTTCATTTAGGTGCTTTAATTTACTTGAGACCAGAAGAATAAACCCAGGGAGAAAATTATTGCATTCCAGCGCTTTTGAATTGCTGTTATGTATTTATGGTCACTGAGCACACGGTTATACAAATAATAAAAGTCTTCTAATGAATGATATTGTGTTGTGAGTGATGTTTGTAGCAAGGTCGCACACACTATTGACCAGTACTGTAGATCATTTGAATAAACCAGGAGCTTGTAAACGTACAAGTGAAATTTTAGCTATACTGTGGTACAGAAAGATATTTAAAACATGTATATGACTGGAGTATCGCAGTCCTGTTATGTGAAAATTTCTCTTCCTGTCTGGATATAGTTTAATTTTGATGTTTACAGCTCATGGAAATATAAGACTCTTGTCGTCTTCCTGCATATTGTGCTGTTAAACTCCTGGCTTCAGTTTTCCTGTTGCCGTTCTTATCTCTATTCTGCTTCCTGATGACTGAGTCTATTATAGTAGAGTTGTTTCTTAATTGTTTTCTTTTCAGTAGATAGAAATGTGCAATTTTATTTGCTCTGGATCCAGAAAATGATCCTGGCTTGATTCAATCTGCAGAAAAACCTACTGTGTTTATATGAAATTATATTATTATATTATATTAAATATATTATATGTATTGCATTATATTATTCTATAACATTATAATATATTATATTATATTAATTATTTCAAACATGGGTCCATGAAAATGTTTAGAGAAAAACAAATCGTGCAGAGTGTAAAATAAATTATAAAAAAGTAGTAGTAATAATAATACAATAAATTTAAATAAATGATAAAAAGTACATTATAATAAATATTAACTATTGTATTAAAATAAAATTTGACTAAAGTAAATATTTTAGATTAGATTAAAATAATCAAATAAAACAACAGTACAGTAGAAAAAACGTAATGGAACTGAATAGAAACTAAATATTTTCCAAATTATATTTTACACATATTAATAATATAATTTTTTTCACAGAATAAATTTGGTTTTAGGCAAAATAATAAAAAAGATTAAAATAAATAAATAGAAAAATGTATTAATACAGTGTAATTGATTATTTAGGTAACACTTTATCAATTTGTGTTTTTAAAAAAATAAAAAAATAGATTATAATAAATATTAAATATAAAAAATTAAGTAAAATGTACTAAAATACATTAATTAAATAAATAAATACAAACGAATAACAATAAATGTAAAAATTAGCTTACAATAAACAAATAAACAATACATAGTACAGAGTACTATAGTGAGTAACTCAATACATAGAAACTATTATTTCCAAATTATATTTAACACATTTATAATATTAATTTCTCACAGTATAAATTGGGTCTTTATACATAAAAATGTATTGCTGACTTTTACATGTTAGTAATTCAGTGCTGGGTTTAGTTGAAATCTCCTAAATCAGCTTCATCCAATCAACATGAGAGTCCAGAAGTGCCACACCACAGCCCCTGATGCATGCTGGGTAATCCTCGGGAAAGGAGCAGGATACACACACACACACAGACTGACAGAGTGAGAGAGAGCTCGAGCCAGTTGTGTGTGTATGTAAGAGCTACAGATGCTCGCCGTGAGGATGGACGCATCGCTCCGGACTCCTGAGGTAAGAAGATGACTGACAGCTGCGCGAGAGCTAGCCGTTAGCATCGAGGCTAATGCTAGTGTTAGCTTGCTAGCATCGCCCTTGTTAATCAATGGGTTCTGATGCTACATTGAGTTTGCATGCTAACTGATTAAGTTTGCGCTTCTAAATCACCTAGAGAACAATAACATGACTGTTATGGGAACTTTTGTCATTGATTTGAAAGAATCAGCTTGTTTTGACAGTAAGAAACAACTCAGTTTATGCTGTCAGGTGTAATTTCACTGCTGTGATCAGGCTAACTGCTAACTGCTAGCCGGAATGTAAACATCACCAAAACGATTCGATTCTGTCCAAAAGACTAAATGTCAATTTAATTCGTATTTAATCTAGGATAAATATAGTTTAGGCTAAACTAATCCATTCATCTGGTTTATGTACGTTAGTTATTATGGAAAGTTGTATCAGTTTATGTCCTGTAGGCCTGCTGTTTCTTGACAGCTGTGATATTAAAATCATTTAATTTGTATTAAATCACTTATTTAATAACTGTACTCTTAAAGTGTGTCTTATGTACTTGAAAACTTTAATACAACAGCAAAATGTAATCAAACGTTGCTTTTGTACCTCAGAAGAGTTAAAGTACTGTAATACAGTCATCATATGAGTAATATGAATGTTGAGTTATGATTATAGATGTTTATAGATGTAGTGCCCTTTAAATGGATTTATACTTATAAGAAAATAGAGTATTTCTGTCAATCTGATCAAATGAACGATGATGTCCTCCATCGCAGGTTAATTTTTATTCTTTCAATTCACAATAATATACAACAGAATAATAAATTATTCAATTGGAAATCTGATGCTTTCTGATGCTACGTTTTTTGTGTGTTTGTGCTAGAATAGAGAAACCTTTAAATGGCATATGTGTCACTAAAGTGGTGCGAATGTAAATTGTGGTTTGGCAAAGATCATGTCATTGTTTGAGCCTTCTTTCAGCAAACAACAAGTTCCCAGTACAATAGACCGTTTAAAAGCCCTGCTTTATTTGGTTTGCGCTTTTTCTCTACTTTGTAAATAATTGCATTCATTGACTGAATTCTCTTGGTTTATTTATTCATGACTCTCTGAATTGATCTGGCTTCCCTGTTGCTCCACTACTTCTCCTAGTATTAGCACTTAATTAGTGTCTAATTTGAAGACAATCTGTCTAGTTTTACTCAGGTTGATTCGAGTTAGACATCAAGAACCGGCGTCTGTAAAGCAATTGCAGTGGTTATCAGTGCTTTGAATAGACATAATTAACACAAGTCTTATTCATATCAAGATTAAGAAGATTTATTGATGGTTGTCTCAAAAGGTCTGCATGATTTAAGGTATTAAAGCACAAACATTGTGGGATTATTCACTCACTAAAATGTAATATTTAGTGTTAAAATCACACACTTTTTGTAGCGCAATGGTAAAAGTGTTTCTTATCTTTGCAGAAGGCAGTAATTAGACGTAGGACGACGCTGATGTAGAAGAGCGAGGCTCATGTTAGTTAAGGAGGAAGCGTGTGCAGAAACTCCCCGCTGTTCTCGCTGTTGCGTTTAAAACATGCAGCGTTGCAGAAGGCGCCGACTTTCTTTGTGTGTCAGAAATCATTTCCAAATGACTCTTTCCATTTCAAATTAAATGTAATTACAGTTTTGGACTAATCCTGTGGGCATCCTGACAGTTTAATTATATTAATAGCTTTCCAGCAGTCATCACGTTACATGCGTTCTAGGGCCGCACAATTTTGGGACAAAAAAAATATAATTGTGATTCTTTTTTTCTGTTTAAAATTGTGATTTAATTTTTTTTGTGTGTGTGGTTATTTATCAATATGACTATAAAATAATAATATTTTTTTTACTATGATTATTGTTATTACTAAATAAAAATATTAAACAAAACAAGAACTATTACTGATATTATATATCACTGTAAAATTCAAAACTAAGTAATTAAGAAAAAATGACAATAGTTATATTTTACTGTACAACTGAAAAAGTACAATAATAATATTTATTGCCGTCTTAATTTATTCATCTAAAAATGTTAAAAAAACAAATAAGCTTTTATTTTGGTGGAAAAAACTCAAGGAGCTCTTAAAGCTTCTCTTTTGTTGACAACAAGTATGGGAGGGTGGCGTATATTGCGTTCCCAAATCCACATGAAGATGAATAGATGTGATTATTAAATTACAATGACTGCGATTTAATTAAACACACACACAAACACTACATGTTTCAGAGTGAATTAGGGCTGTGAAGCGATTAATCGCGATCTATCGCATCCAAAATAAAAGTATGCATTTACATAATATATGTATAATGTATATTTAAGAAATATTTGCATGTATACTGTATATATATTTATATAAAATTTATACTTTTCTTAAATGTATACATGCATTTGTGTATACTGTACACAGTACACGCACATATATTATGTAAACACAAACTTTTATTTTGGATGCGATTAATTGTATCACTGTGTTCATTTACACAAGGAGCTCATAATCCAGTGTTTAAGAGCAGCTCAATTTGAGACTTAAGACACTTGATCATAGGGCTGGACGATTTTGGCTAAAATCATAATCGCGATTAATCGAACAAGTTACCTCGATTACGATTATTGAACGATTATTTAAAAAAAATTCTTTCTCATGTGTCACTGGCAAGGCGTATACTGTAAATATGTTCACGGTTATTTTTTTTAATGAAAGAATGCATAATCCTATCTTTGTGATTCTAAAATAAGGAAACACACAGATAGCTTTTAATGCTTACTTATTAAATATTTCAAACAATTGAATCAAACAAAGCATACAATGCTTGAAATAAAAACGTCTTATAAAAAAGTAATTAAGTTTTAATGTAAAAAGAAAGTTTCCTAAAAATGTAGAAAATAGTTCTTTTTGTAAACAAAATAAATTATTGTAAATATTGCCATCTTAAAAGTAAAATATAACTTGTATAAAACTAAAAAAACTAATCCTTTTCATATTGTGTAGCATTTGTAAATGCTTGTGTTATCGAAACCTGCTTTGTGGAGTGGAGGCACTTGTTGCTGGGCGTTTGTAATTCTCTCTCTTTTTTCGCGTGTTTCTTTGGTACAAGCGGCTCCTGTTGCTGAGTTGACTCAGTGTTTGAGTTCCCTTTCACACAGAGATTCCGGAAAATACACGGATAAAGTGGCCCGGGATTTGACCCGGATTCGTTTGACTTTGGTTCATTCACATGGCCAGTGATTTTCCGGAATCAAGAGAGTGCGTTCACACAGACACACACAACCCGCAAAGACACGTGACATGTCCCAGCGGCGTCTATAGTTTGCTTATGAGCTGCGATTTCTCTCTCGAGAAACCACGCTTGTGCATTTTTTTTCTCTGATTCGATCATAAACTAGCGCATTACGAACCGTTTCACGCTGGCGAACGATCCCGGCTTAGCGCCATCATTACGACACGGCATTGATTACGGCTTTTGTTCACACAGCGCGCGTTCCGGGACTGAACACGGCAATGTTACTATGTCCCCAACCTGGCATCAATCCCGGGTCGTGTTTGCGTTCACACAGAAGGTGTTTGTTCTGGCAATTTCCCGGGATCAACGCGCTGTGTGAAAGGGGCTCATGTTGCTTCAATGTCGCAGACTGGACGGGACTTACGTGACTACAGACGCGGTAATATGTTTAAGGGGAAAGTACATTAACGCAGAGTGGGCGGAAATATTAATAGGATTAAAAAACCGAAATAACCGACATGGTAAAATTACATCGGTTATAGGCTCTGAATTTCGGTTTCGATTATTTTTCGATTAATCATCCAGCCCTACTTGATCATGAGCTGCTCGTGTGTAAATGAACACAGTGCTGCGCTTCACTCTGAAACATGCAGCGCATATATTTTTCTTTTATTTCAATTAATCATGCAGTCCTTTTCATTTGCCAAGAAAACCTTCTCAAACAATCACTAATCTAGATCTAGCCTAGTTGTTGCCAAAATCTTGCCTTGTGTCTCATTGGAAAATACTGGTCTGTAAGATTTAGGGGTGTAACGATACCCTCATGTCTCAATTTGATACTGAACTCACGATACGATATTATTGCGATACTCCAAGAAATGATAAAAGGTTAACAAAATATTTACTGTTGATTAAAATGCTAAATTTGATATTACATTGTGTGTGTAAATGAATATGCTTGGACTTGGTGCTGATAACTCAATGCACAGGACAATAGTGACACCAGAATAAAAATATTCATCATTCTGAAGCTGAAAATACAGAATTATTTTAGATGGATATGCTTGTATTCTGTCACTTACTAGATATATTTAAAATAACGTAGGCAACTTTTTAAAATTTTTTAATTTTCATTTTGGGTGAATTATACACAATACATAATGTCACTATCCACGATACATATTGTTGCATTTTTGTATTGCAATATATTGTGACACAATATATTGTTACACCCCTAGTAAGATTAGATTTGTACGTGTTTTTCCATTTCATTTGCCAAAAAAACTTTCTCAAACGATCACAAGTATAGATCTAGTTGTTGCCAAAATCTTGCCTTGTGTCTCATTGGAAAATACTGGTCCGTAAGATTACAATTTGTACTTGTTTTGCCAAAGTCCTATTCATGATGCTAATCTAGCGTACATTGCTTTGCTAATCTGCTGCAGGCGTGAGCTCTTGGCCGTGTGTTTCTGCTCAGGTCCCCATGGAGCCTGACGTGATACGCATGTACTCCTCTTCTCCCCCCCCGATGGAGGATGGCGTCGAGGACGAGGACGATGAATTCAGTGACTTCACCGGCGTCCCGAACAGCACCAGCTTCTCGGAGTTCGACACGCCCACCTCGTTCAACCAGAATCGGGCTTTAAACGCCACCTCGCCGCCGGAGCTACTAAGCAACGGGAGAATCGTGGGACTGTCGTCTCAAACCGCAAAGGCTAATGGCGTAGTGCCTAGCCAGATTGGCACGCCCAATGGCAGAACGGTTAGTGTGGAGGAACTTAAAAAGTTGACCGAGCATCAAGCTCACATCACATCCCTGGAGTTTGCAACTGGATCGCGGACTGACAGCGACTGCAACGGCACCGCTGAAGTGCTAACGAACGGATTTGCAACGTTAGACCAAGTAGGAAGCCCACCTACGCCACACAAAAACAATGAAAGTCCAGATGATTTTGCAGATTTTGCTGCTTTTTCAAATGCTGAACACAACCAGCCTTCAAACACAGACTGGGAACATTCAAATCAACCAGCGCAGAATGACATTAGCAGCGGTGTTGTTGAAGTGCGAAGAGCTAGTAAAGTGGACGACAGCAGTGATTCGAGAAACACAGGTTTTGGATTCCCTTTGGAAAACTCGGAAGGTCTCAGCAACGGGAGCTTGGGTCTCCATGAAGGGTCGGATTTAGATCATAAGGATCTAGAAGTTGATGTAACTGAAGCTGTTAGCACAGCGCAACCGCTAGCCGTTAACGGTGTAGCCGATGATAGCGGCGTTTCGCCAGACTCTGAGGAGAGGTGTAGTGCTGAACAATCAGATGAGAAAGGCTCAGAGAACGAAGAAACGGAGACGGAAACAGAGACTTCCTTCGGTCGGCCGCTATCGACAGACGCGCTCGAAGAATTCGGCGACTTTAGCACGACGGGATCCGTACCTTCGCCTCCGCTTCAGGAGGACACTGCCACTCCGGCCGATCACAGCCAACTTGCCGAGGACGACGATGAGGATTTTGGAGATTTCGGGGACTTTGGAGACGCTAGCTCATTTAACGCGACTGGATTTGCTGATTTTGACCAGCAGGGGGCCACAACACTAGTCGCTCAGGCCGAAACGGACCCCAAAATGGATGGTGAAGATGATGAATTTGGCGATTTTGACACATCAAAAGAACCTAGAAAAACGGATTTGGCAGGTGAGGAAGCAACTACGTTTGCAGAGTTTCCTGGAAGTGACAGTTTTGCGGATTTCAGCTCCGCGCAGGTGGAAAATGCCGGTGATATCAGAGGATGGCAGGCTTTCTCTGAGCCGGATCAGAGCCAGAATGGAGAGGAATCGTGGGCAACGTTCGGGCAGGAACAGGATTCATTGTGTACTGAAAAAACTGGAGACGAATGGCACGGGAGCCAGACGGTTACGGCGCCCCCTACTGGTGCGGAGGAGCGCAAAAGTTCTACAACGGTAGGTCTGATTATCTAAAATATTGGTTGCTTGATTTATATTTACTGTTTTTCACTTTGTCCCTTTCTGCTCCTCAATTTGTTGTCCTAAACGGTGAAAGGTATTGAAAACTGTCAGGGAAATGATACCAGATTCAGGAATGTACCTGGACCAGATGGTTTACTCTTTCTACATGACTGATTAAGCATTAATCTCTTTCATTAATTTCACTGTACAAGTTAGTCATTAAGTCGAAACTAAACCATGTTAAAAACAGAAAAACACTTTATTTTAAAATAAATCAATTTACTCTTTCTAAGCATAAAGATCAATAACACACAAATATTGGGTAATATATTCAGTTTTTAATTGCACTGGGCTATTATCATAAGTAATTTTCTGTAATAAATGTGCACTGTCATTCAGAAGTTTGGGGTCTGTAAGATCTGTAGCAACAGTAATATTGTGAAACTGTTTTCTGTGTGAAGATTTGTTAAAATATAATATATTCCTATGATCAAAGCTGAATTTTCAGCATCATTACTCCAGTCTTCAGTGTCACATGATCCTTCAGAAATCACTCTAATATGATGATTTGATGCTCAAGAATCATTTCTGATTATTATCAATGTTGAAAATAGTTGTGCTGCTCAATATTGTTGTGAAAATGTGATTGGCATCACAAGGATAGAAAGTTAAAAAAACAGCATTTACTTAAAATAGATATTTTTGTAACATTATCTTATTTTATGTCTTTATACTATGTCTTATTTTATTATGTCTTTACTGTCACTTTGGATCAATTTAATGCACAAAAAATATATAAAAAATTCTTACCCACCCCAAACATTTTGAACAGCTGTGTATGTTTAAAATCAAGGTTTCTCTCACCTCGTCCACTATCTTGGATTTAGTTCAATTGGCAGTTCTATATTTCGGAAAAATCTTGTTCAAAGGGTCTTTGTTAAAGCCGTTGTTTTCTTTTGTGTTTTCTACTAAGACTGCGCTGTTCAGCCGTTTGGAGAAGATTTTCCAGGCCAGTTTCGAGCTGGTTCTCGCTCCTCAGGTGGAGGAAGACGTGACCACGCTCAACACCTTCCTCAAACCTCCTGACACATCAGAACAGGAGCACAGCGACAGAGAAAAGACCAATGGGTGAGGAGCCACGGGTGTTTGCTGAGGGCCAAATGCTTTAATGAAAGTCTTCATTATTTTGCTGTGGTCTCTGTCTCCTCCTGTGGGTTTTGTAGGGCGTTGCGGGACGTGTGGCAGCAGCTTCAGGATGTTAACAATGCTTACGGTCTCCGGTACCAGTGGGGCGGCTCTCACACCAATAAAGCCCTGCTCTGCTCTCTTGGCATTGACACCAGAAATATAGTGAGTCGGATTGTGAAAAAAAACCCATGGGATTTTGTCATGTTTTTTATCTTTAAAGTGGACCTTTAGTGTGTATTCTTGAACACGTCACAATATTCCTCATTTAAATAATTCATACGCAGAATAAAGGGGCGGGGCCTAGTTGAGTTAGTTAGTAGTGGGTTGAAACTGGCGGTTATGGTAAGGAGCGGGACATTTCCCAAACACACTCGACCAATCACAACATACGATATGGGGAAAATAATGTGTTTTGAACATTCAAGCATGAGAACCTATTCTAGTAGACCCTAAAAACAAAATCAAGACTCAATAATATGGCCTCTTTAACTTTTCTCATGTCCTGTTTTTGTCTCTTTCTCCTCAGCTGTTCACGGGCCATAAAAAGCAGCCTGTAATTGTGCCAATGTACGCTGCCAGTCTGGTGAGTCGAGCCCAGCTGCAGAGTGTGTGTGTGTGTGTGCTGGTTTATTTTAATCATCCTCTCCAGTTCATGTGTGTTTAATCAATCAATCATTCAATTCAATTCACATTTATTTGTACAGCACTTTTCACAATACACATCGTTTCAAAGCAAGGCAAGTTTATTTATATAGCACATTTCACACACTATGGCAATTCAAAGTGATTTACAGAAAGGAATTAAAGTAATCACAAAATAAAAGCAAGGAAAATTAAAACAGTTATAAAAGAAATTAAAAGAGATATTATGATACAGTTATAAAATGAATTAAAAGAGTAAAAAGATGATACATAGATAAACTTCTCATCTGTTAAACTCTGATTTTCACATGGTGATTAAACTGTGTCTGTGGTGTTCAAAGCAACTTTACTGAAAATGCACGAGTCCACATTACAATTTAGAGTCTGTTATCAGAGGCTTAGGTCTAAGTTCTGCATTTCAGAAATGTACACACAAAAAAAATCACAGTTAGCTAAAAATGTATTAATTTAAACAATGTAATAATTTAATGCAGAAGAAGTAGTTTTATTTATATAGCGCCTCAAAACAATGAGCTCATTGAAGTAATGAATATTTGTTTGTTAACAAATGATTACGACATTTAGAAGAATAAAAAAGAAGTAATCTGTGACGTGTGTGTGTGTGCAGGGGATGCTGGAACCCACGAAAGAGCCGGTGAAGCCCGTCTCCGCCGCTGAAATGATCGCCTCAATAGCACAATCTCCTGCAGTTGTCTCGGAGTTGAACAGCTGTCCTCCAGACGCCGCGCAGGTGAGCGTCTTCACTCACCTTCATCTGATAAAACACTTCACTCACAAATCTGAATATTGCAGCATATCGCACACTGTATAAAGTTAGATATATAGATTATCCAACTTTATCCGCGTACACAATGTATATTCAGATAAAGCGATATATACTATATTGCAAATCTCAATTACATGATTGTCTGTATGGTTGCAAAATGTAACGATATTATCGCTCAGCTCAATATATAAAGTTGGATATATAAGTATAACGTTATCCGCGTGCATAAAGTACGTTTGTGTGGGAGGATATATACTATATACAACCTTCCACAATGCATATGCGAGTAAATCTTCACTCTGGGCGACTAAATAATGTCTATAAGGAGCCATTGGTTAATAAATTCCTAGATTTTATTTGCCAGTGTGTGTTCGTGGCGTTTAGCATAGATATATTTTTACCCGCTGAACACTCTTACTGAGCGCTTGAGAGAGAGAGAGAGAGTCTTATATACCACACAGAATCGATGCGCTACATGTAAACGATATTTTTTGTTGCATTTTCCTGTCAAAATAACGGAGTTCTTTTGGTTTTATTTAACTTTTAAGAACAAGCAGAAGATATGCCAGTTTCTCCAGTAGTGGGCGGAGCTAATGCTCAAACGGCAATCTCATTGGCTGGCGTTCATTTCACTGTTTTGATTTCAGCAAATCAGTTTGAGTGAACGCTGAAAACGTGATTAATATTCATGAACCCAGCAGGTCATCAATCCTTAGTGTGCGTTGTATATTGTTATTAGTAGTAATATTATTATCTTTTAATAATAATCACTATTATCTATTACTATTATCTATTTTTTTTTACAGAAACACTGAATGACCAACAATATCTTAAGCACCACCAGTCCTGAGTTCAGTTAAAATGACAAATATACATGGTTATCATGTTTTAGCTCTAATTACTAAAGTTCTATCATTAAATAGGGCTTGATTATCATAATATAACGCTTGATTGATTGATGTTAAGAGTGTACATTCTGATATTTAAAAAGCTGTGCCATTTTACAAAGATAAGCTTATTTCGTGGAATCATATTTATATTATATTATATTATATTATATATATATATATATATATATATATAAATAGTATATCAGTCTGGCGAGTAAACAAAAAAAAGTACTAGCCAATGTCGATTCTATTGCCAAGATGAGCGTAGAGGGATGTACATAGCAAATCTCAACTGCTTGATTGCTTGTATCATCACAAAGTGTAAATTATAAAGATTTATTATTAATTTTGCATTGCTTTTGTGATGAAACATCCAAAATCAGTAGCTACCACAATTTATAGCATCCCTTTCTTGATTTATTATTTGATCAAACTTAAAAAAAAGTGGAAATAGTTACACAAAGTAGGATTTAAAATGCAAAAAAAGGCCACATTTCTAAGGGTAATACACCAATCACTAAATTAAATAATCGCACATTTAAAAAAAAATCCAACAGATAGCTTTAAAATGGATTAAGATTTTTTTTAATATTATTTTTTGCGTTACTTTTGTAATTCTCTTTTCCCGTCAGGAGTCTCTTCCTCCCGTTCAGTTTGACTGGAGCAGCAGTGGCCTTACAAACCCTCTGGACGGTAACAGCCATCTATCGTTTCTCTCACTAACACCACAGAGAAGAATGGAGAAACTAAGCTCTTCTTGTTCTCAAATGTCTGTCGATGTGACACTAACCTGTAGATTAGCAGTTGTACAGTAACCATCTCTATGCTAATGTTGGACGTTCACGAATGCTTCTCGCCAACAGAAACGAACACTAATCTGGTCATGTAGATTTCAACACTAATCCAGATCTGAGCTTATGTCAACTTCTGCTTTCCCGTTTTCTCTCTCTCTCTCTCTGTCCGTAACCCTTCTCCTCTCTTTCACCATCCCTCGTTCTCTCTGAAGCGAGTGGAGGCTCGTCTCTGCTCAACCTCGATTTTTTCGGCCCCGTGGACGAGTCGCCCTCTGGCCCGGCCACCTCCATACCAGGTTTGCTGTTTAACACCAGTGCTGTGTGTGTGTGTGTGTGTGTGTGTGTGTTCTTGATCTCGGCTCTATTTGCATCCATATCTTTAACCGTCCTTTCAAACGACCGTTCTTGCATGTGTACCAGGGTTTAAAATTAACTTTTTCACTCTCGGGCCAATTTGACTAATACATTTTTTTAAGTTACTGGCCATTCATAACTTCTACTAGCCAAAAAAAGATAAATGAACCAGATTAACTACGTCACATATTATATACATATATTATATATATATATATATATATATACACTGAACAAAATTATAAACGCAACACTTTTGTTTTTGCCCCCACTTTTCATGAGCTGATCTAAGACTTTTTCTATGTACACAAAAGGCCCATTTCTCTCAAATATTGTTGACAAATCTGTCTAAATCTGTGTCAGTGAGCACTTCTGCTTTGTTGAGATAATCCATCCACCTCACAGGTGTTGCATATCAAGATGCTGATTAGACAGTATGATTATTGCACAGGTGTGTCTTAGGCTGGCCACAATAAAAAAAAATGACAGGCCACAGAAAAATGGGGGCAAAAACAAAAGTGTTGCGTTTATAATTTTGTTCAGTATATATTGTAAATTTGGATTTCATAAATTCATTTCTTATTCAAACAAAATCCAGCATCTCCTCCCTTCCTCTTTCATCCTCATCACCAAAAATGTATTTTAGGTGGACAGATCAGTACAACACAAAGAACATAAAAAAATGGAGGATGTTGGAAAATGTCTTTTCTGTTAACCAAATGCTTTTTAATCTTTGCTATTGCTTCAATGCAAATGATCAAGCGTGCCGTTATTTGTTGCGTAGTGATGTTTATGTCCAAGTAAGCCAGATATGCACAGACTCTGCTCAAGACGCTGTATTTAATATATCACGATGACTCACGAGTTCAGTATTTACGCTAAATCTGTGCAGATTTGGCTCACACGAACTTCCCCAGCAATGTGAGTAAACATAATAAGTAACCCGCCAAATTAGCCAGAGATCTGACAGCGTTATTATGGTTTTACCCGGATTTGGCGGGTTGACGGGTGTTAATTTCAAACACTGATGCGTACGTATGGTAGCGTATCACACAAGTGTTCTGATATGCGTGTGATATGCGTGTGCAGGCGTGGACCCGGAGCTGTACGAGTTGACCCAAGCGAAGCTGGACGTCAGCGGGGGGGGCAGGAGAGTCGTGGATGCGTTCGCTCGCCTCATGTCCACCGTCGAGAAGACCAGCACCTCCACCAGGTCAGTGAGACTCTTTTGTAAGTCTGATCAAATATAGGGTTAGTTCACCCAAAAAAATGTATTCCGTCGTAATTACAAACTGTCGTTCCAAACCTGTAAGACATTCGTTCATCTTCAGGACACAAATCTTTTTAATGAAATCTGAGAGCTTTCTGTCCCTCCATTGGAGCAACATAACTAACACTTTCAAGCCCCAGAAAGGTAGTAAAGACGTCATTAAAGTAATCCATGTGACTCTAGTGGTTCAGCCTTAACTTTATGAAGCGAAGGGTTTGAAACGACATGAGGGTGAGGAATTAATGACAGAATTTAAATTTTTGGGTGAACTAACCCTTTAAGAAAGGGATGTTATAAATTGTGGTAGCTACTAATTTAGGGTGTCACAAATGTAATACGAAAGTGATAAAAATGTAGAAAAGCTGTTATAAAGTTATTCTGATGAGTCTGATCTGCCTGATCTCTCTGATATCTTTCTCTGATTTGTCTTTTCTGATCTGGGGTGCGTTTCCTGTACAACAGCGTAACTCGCTGCTTCACTATCATAGTACTACTATGCATTGTTGAAGAAATCAACTAGCTATTCACGACTGTTTCCCGAAAGTAAAAAGTAATAACTACTTTTAATTAAACTGTTTGAGATCGAATTAACGCTAGATTTTTTGCTATAAATTACGGACATGGCACCTGAGGACTATTTCTCATTTTTCTCAGTAATTTTGCTTTATTTCCAGATTCAATCATAAGCTCGATCTTACGTAGTAGAGCACGTTCACACATGCGCACTCTTCAAATACGACACTTTAAATCTGTGAACAAACTAAAAGAGGTAAATGACATTTGTATGTATTCTAAATAAGACACAGATTGTACTGAATGTCATCATGCTTATTTTACTCAAGATAAGGATTTATTGAGTCCACATGTCATGCAAACAAGAAACTCTGCTTCTAACCACAGGTCGAGATCTGTCGTTCAAACACACAACTTTGCGATGCTGTTTGTGAATGTTCGTTAGAACGATGCTTTCGGGAAACACCGACTCGCTGAACTGCTGATAACGACAGAACTTTGACCATAGTTGGCTTACGATGCTTTCGGGAAACACACCCCTCACTGATCTCTCTCTGATCTCGTTCTTTCTCTGATCAGATTTCTCTTTCTTTGATATGTATGATCTCTCTGTCTCTTATCTATGATCTGCATGATCTCTCACTAATTTGTCTAATATCTTTGATCCGACATCTCTTTCTATCATCTGATCTCTCTTTTTCTCTAAACTGATTTCACTCTCTGATCTGTCTGATTTGATATATCTTGCTAATATATGATATGTCTGGTCTCTTTCTATAATTTCCTTATCTGTCTGATCTTCCTCTGATCTCTTTCTGTGATGTCTTCCTCATCGGTCTGATGTGTGTGATCTCTTTCTGTGATGTTTTTATCATCTGTCTGATCTCTCTGTCTGATGTTTTCCTCATCGGTCTGATGTGTGTGATCTCTCTGTCTGATGTTTTCCTCATCGGTCTGATGTGTGTGATCTCTCTGTCTGATGTTTTCCTCATCTGTCTGATCTCTCTGTCTGATGTTTTCCTCATCTGTCTGATCTCTCTGTCTGATGTTTTCCTCATCGGTCTGATGTGTGTGATCTCTCTGTCTGATGTTTTCCTCATCTGTCTGATCTCTCTGTCTGATGTTTTCCTCATCGGTCTGATGTGTGTGATCTCTCTGTCTGATGTTTTCCTCATCGGTCTGATGTGTGTGATCTCTCTGTCTGATGTTTTCCTCATCGGTCTGATGTGTGTGATCTCTCTGTCTGATGTTTTCCTCCATCGGTCTGATGTGTGTGATCTCTTTCTGTGATGTTTTCCTCATCTGTCTGATCTCTCTGTCTGATGTTTTCCTCATCGGTCTGATGTGTGTGATCTCTCTGTCTGATGTTTTCCTCATCTGTCTGATCTCTCTGTCTGATGTTTTCCTCATCTGTCTGATCTCTCTGTCTGATGTTTTCCTCATCGGTCTGATGTGTGTGATCTCTCTGTCTGATGTTTTCCTCATCTGTCTGATCTCTCTGTCTGATGTTTTCCTCATCGGTCTGATGTGTGTGATCTCTCTGTCTGATGTTTTCCTCATCTGTCTGATCTCTCTGTCTGATGTTTTCCTCATCTGTCTGATCTCTCTGTCTGATGTTTTCCTCATCGGTCTGATGTGTGTGATCTCTCTGTCTGATGTTTTCCTCATCTGTCTGATCTCTCTGTCTGATGTTTTCCTCATCTGTCTGATCTCTCTGTCTGATGTTTTCCTCATCGGTCTGATGTGTGTGATCTCTCTGTCTGATGTTTTCCTCATCTGTCTGATCTCTCTGTCTGATGTTTTCCTCATCGGTCTGATGTGTGTGATCTCTCTGTCTGATGTTTTCCTCATCTGTCTGATCTCTCTGTCTGATGTTTTCCTCATCTGTCTGATCTCTCTGTCTGATGTTTTCCTCATCGGTCTGATGTGTGTGATCTCTCTGTCTGATGTTTTCCTCATCTGTCTGATCTCTCTGTCTGATGTTTTCCTCATCGGTCTGATGTGTGTGATCTCTCTGTCTGATGTTTTCCTCATCTGTCTGATCTCTCTGTCTGATGTTTTCCTCATCGGTCTGATGTGTGTGATCTCTCTGTCTGATGTTTTCCTCATCTGTCTGATCTCTCTGTCTGATGTTTTCCTCATCGGTCTGATGTGTGTGATCTCTCTGTCTGATGTTTTCCTCATCTGTCTGATCTCTCTGTCTGATGTTTTCCTCATCGGTCTGATGTGTGTGATCTCTCTGTCTGATGTTTTCCTCATCGGTCTGATGTGTGTGATCTCTCTGTCTGATGTTTTCCTCATCGGTCTGATGTGTGTGATCTCTCTGTCTGATGTTTTCCTCCATCGGTCTGATGTGTGTGATCTCTTTCTGTGATGTTTTCCTCATCTGTCTGATCTCTCTGTCTGATGTTTTCCTCATCGGTCTGATGTGTGTGATCTCTTTCTGTGATGTTTTCCTCATCTGTCTGATCTCTCTGTCTGATGTTTTCCTCATCGGTCTGATGTGTGTGATCTCTTTCTCTGATGTTTTCCTCATCTGTCTGATCTCTCTGTCTGATGTTTTCCTCATCGGTCTGATGTGTGTGATCTCTCTGTCTGATGTTTTCCTCATCTGTCTGATCTCTCTGTCTGATGTCTTCCTCATCGGTCTGATGTGTGTGATCTCTCTCAGCAGAAAGCCTGTGCAGAAGGAGGAGAATCTGAGCGCTGAGGCTCGGCGAGTGATCGCAGGCCTGCCGGATCTGTCGTTCATGCAGGCTAAAGTCCTCATGTTCCCCTCCACGCTGACCCCTCTCCTGCCCGACTGATGCGTTCTTCTCTCCGCCTCCTTTCACCTCTCTTTCTCTGTGTATCGCTCTCCAGTTTACGCCATATGACAGTTACATGATTTTAATTTCATCCTTTTGAATCCTAGCTCTTTTTGTGTCATTTTTCCTGGGCGTTTTTAAGTTTAAATGCATCATGTTACGTTAAGAGAGAGTGTATGAGATAACCGGCTAATTATCGATCGCTTTAGAGAAGAAAAGACTAGATTATTTTATTTGTAGAATGACAGTAGGAAAAGATCTGTATATAATCAGGGATGAGAGTTTCCTTTTGATTATCCGTCACGGTTAAGTTAACGTATGAGAGAGAGAGGCACTTGTTGTTTTTGATTGTTTGTTTTTATGAAACACTGGCTTAAAAGTCCTTCAGTGGCACAAATGATTATGTGAATGATCTGATTTGTATTTAGATATATAAATGCGTAGTTATATAGACTTGAAATCAAACCGCCTGCAAAATTTCCTTTTGATTTTGCGTAACAAAGAACTTTTTTAATCGTTTGGCTATTACATTACAATCAATATTGGTATTACTTGTAGGTTTTAGTTTTTTTGATTTCACATATGCATTAGTGAACACAAAATACTTTTTTTTTTCTTTTTTCGTGCGAATAGTTTAAGAATAAACTTGCTTTCATCACTGACAGACTGTAGACGAGTCCAGCAAAAACTATAGAAACGACAGCTTTTCTTCAATATTTCGCTGCTCGTATTCGGTTCTTATTTTGTTTTTTGTTACTTTTTAATGTAAGTTGAAACCACTGGCTTCGGACTGTATTGTAGTGAAGGAATCGTTGAATGAATGATTAACTTGAATATATATATATATAGCTGTATCGAGAATAAGGGACCAATATCTGCTGTAACGTTTTGCTCATTTTCCTGTTATCATTGTGTTTTTGGTCATGCTGTATCTGTGTTTTATTTAATCTGCCAAATCCTAAGCAACTCTTTTGGAGGACGTCTGCCGTCACAGTGGTCCTGTACGCCAGGAGTGCATGATGGGAAATGTTCACCTGAAATCATCTGTAAAGAGTTTCCCATCTTTTGGCTTTTTTTTTTCTCCCAGTTCTTTTTTTGTTGTTGTTTGTGTGTCATTGTTTATTCTGTCTCCTGGAGGATTTTGCACATTGTAAAGACATACGGAAGAACTGCTTACATAGTTAACTGTGGCTTCGGACTGTGTACAGTCAAACTATGGATCATGTAAAAATTGTTATGGGAAAATTCCTATGGAAAACTCATACAGATGAATGATATCTCTAAAGAGCCTGTACCGAGGTCAATCGCGCATGCCTGGGTTCTTTGAAAAAAAAAAAAAACGAGTGTGTAAATTTTCTTTAAGTGTACACAAGAAATTAAAATAATTTAAGAGAAAATGCTGTTTTGGTGAGAAATCATTGTTTCAGACTTTCATTCATGTCGGTATTTAATTGGTTCATTTTGAAAGGACAAACTGAATGCAAGTTTATTTTGGAATTTCTTTTATTCAAAAATTGTAAATACTAAAATAGTGTAATATCAAATTTCCACAAGAAAAAAGTATTAAAATATCACTTTATCACATTATATTACAAAATGGCTGCAATATATTACATCACATTGCTACTGTATCAAAATAAATATATGAACATACGCATATATACGTAACCTTTTTGCTGTACACACCATAATACAGAAAAACCGACCTTAATATTTCCTGATGCAAGTGCAAAAAGAATAAAATACATGTCAAATTATGACCCGACCAAAACCTCCATAATGTGATCCAGTTCGTTCAGATCAAGTTTGAACGTCTGATTAGACGGAGGAGCCGATTGGCTCGTCCCGCCGTTTCCGTAACCAGCGAGCGTCTTAACGAGGTCGTCCGTTACCATGGAAACGCTCAGGGATGAACTGCACGGGGTGCTGTCGAACAGGAAGTTGTCTATTTCCGTGAACAGGAAATCGTCCAATGAGAAGTCAGCGAGGCATGAGGGGGCGTGGCTAGATGTGAATAGGGCGGAGTCAGAGAGAGAATTAGAGGAGTCCACAATGCTGTGCATTTCAGAAAGATCTGGATCTGGATCTCTCAATTCTCCTGAATTATCCGAGTCAATGCCACTAGTAATGTCCGGCACGTCCTGATCTGATGTAGAAAATAAAGCAGTTATTCCCACTGTTGGACACAGAGCTTCGATTTCAGCCAGGGCTGTGCTGAAACTGTCCTTTATAACAGGAGAGGATGGAGTCTGCGGTCTGGAAACACACTCCTCTCCTCTCAGCTCGTCCTGGATGTGCCGGAGTGTGTTTGTGATGAGCACCCTGCGGGCCAGGTCCGGCTCCCCGTGTCCCGGCCGGGTGTGCAGCTTCAGTAAGGAGAGGTTGAGCACCGTCTGCCGCTGAAACCAGTAGCAGGTGGAAGACGCCTCCATCTTCATCACACCATTCTCTTCCTCCTGCTCCAGCTTACGCTTCAGGCCTTTACCCAACATGAAGCGTTTATCTAAGAGAGAAAGACACAGTGATGAAGCAAAGTGTGTTCAAAAGTGCATCAAAAACATTGATATTTGTATATTCATATTTTCATTAATATACATTTATGGTTATACAGTAGTCAACATTTTAAGTGGATCAAAAAAGTTAAAAGAACGGGTATTGTTCAAAATTCATGTATAACTTTGATGAAAGGTTTTGAACTTGTAGACATGTTGACTTCTGTAGTTAAATTTATTATTATTTTCAATTTTTTTAATTTTATTTCAAATCTATAGTAACATTTTACTTAAAGTAATGAGGAAAATTTTAATAAAATTAACTGAATTAATATATTAATACATTTACAATAAAATGCCAATATTTACTAAAATTACTAACATTTTTGTTTTAAATGTTTTCTAAAGTAAAATATTTCAAATATCTGGTTTATTTAAAAAGCAACACAAGAAAATGAACAGATTTTGTGTTAGTTATTAAACATTTTGATATGAATATCTTCATAAATTGAATGTAATAAAATACTTTTAATAATTTAATAAAAAAAATATTAATTTTAAAATGTATATTTTATTTTTATTGAAATGTTTTCTATAGTAACATAAAAGTAAATGTAATCAAATTAAATGTTAAATATATTAATATATCTTAATTATTAAATTGAATGAATAGGCTACAATTTACTGTAATACAATGACAATATTTAAAAATGTATCTTGTATTTTTATTAAAATGTTTTCTATAGTAACATTGAATCAAAAATAAAATAAAAATATAATTAAATGTGAAATATATTAATTATATCTTAATTATAAATTTAATTAATAAAATTGAGTGTAGCTGTTACAATGACAGTATTTATTTTTTACATTACATTACATTTATTCATTTCATTTAGCTGACGCTTTTATCCATATTTTATTTTAAAATGTTTTTTTTTATTATTCAAACATTTCCTATAGAAACATTTTAATATTTTATTAACTGAATTATTTGTTAAAATACAGTAGCTTATTACATATTTGAATATTAACATTTTGCTCAATGAACGTTTGGTCACAAATCATAGCCAGTTCCTGTTTCTTAAATGAAAACAAAGGAGAAAAATAAGATTGCTCTTTATAGAATAGCCAAATACACCGTACTTTCCTCTTACTCAACATCCATCGAAGACAAAACTCATGATACACATATGACTCTTCTCTCTGGACTCTGAGATTACTGTAAATCAGAGCACTTGCTGTAAGTCACATCACTTCCTCCCATCGACTGACTGGCTGCTAGTTATGGTTAAAAGTTTGAGACCAAACTAAATGACAATCACGTGTAGTTCATGTGAACAACATCCAGAGTCTGAGAGTCACACTCAGACAAAAACAACCCGCGTTCTAAAACCGTTAAGAATTCTACAATTCAAACTTCTATGTTTGAATCTCGTTCGTTCTTTATTGAGAGTGACGACATAATCGTGTAGGCTACACACGTGATGTCATAATATGAGAAGTTCGCAGTTGACGACACAGAGCAGATGTGCAGGAACGAACCAAACGTGAATGTTCTTCTTTGTACTGTTTTCGCATCTGTTAAAAGCATGGATGTTTACACGAATACATTGTTTCACAGCAAACCTGGAACTTGAAGTTCTTTAACTGGTCGCAGTGAAGTGAACCCGTGACATTTAACACTGCACGCCCACATTATATCAGCTCAAAGTGAAACCTCAGCTGGCGCACTGTAAAATGAAAGCTAACGTACAGGGCTGTCTTGTGCCTTTTCAAGTAAACCGACAAGTAATGAGAATACAACAGGCCCATCTGAAATGTGACTGATAGCTTTATTAACCCAGCGTGACCATCTGCAGTAACTGTAGCCTACACTGCACAACGGCTCGAGTTTCAGTGCCTGAGCTAGAGCGTCATTCAGGAGCTTTAAATACTACTGTTTTACTACTACTTTCAAGTCAATCCAAAACACCTTCAATACATTACAACTCCAAAAATAAATAAATATAAATATTAAAGTTTTGACCTTTAAACCCGATCATTTACCCTTGTTCTAATTTTTTGTTTAAGAAAAATGTTTTGACCTTTAAATCCAATCATTTACCTTTGTTCTATTTTTTTCTTCTTTTTTTTAAAGAAAATAACCTTTACGATTAACTATGTTTTGAGCGCTTCATAAGAATCGCGAGTGAACTGAACTGGTTTGTATGAACTCACCACACGCAGGTCAAGCGAGGACTTCAAGCTG
Source organism: Gila robusta (assembly GCA_030770095.1). Lineage (NCBI taxonomy): Eukaryota > Metazoa > Chordata > Actinopteri > Cypriniformes > Leuciscidae > Gila > Gila robusta. The sequence continues at coordinate 202,409 of JAVALU010002166.1, read as the reverse complement.
CTCATCGGACTCGTGTAAATCCTTCACTCTTTCACTCGCGTGCGTCCGGTTCGACTCGCGCGATCGAATTCAGCGTTGTAAGGTAAAGCTCGTGAAGTCACTCGTTCCGATCAACGCACGGACGAGTCTATTCCGCCTCCGAGAAACCCGCAAGCGGAGTCTTCGCGAGTGACGTAAGCCTCGCAGATATCGACTTATGAATGAGTCATTCATTTGAATCGGTTCGTTTGAATGATTCAGTCTAGCCGACTCAAGAAACGCTTTTGCTGCTCGAAGGGATGCACTAATAAACGGTTAAATATGGTAATAGTTGGGGGGGGGGGGGAAACACCTATAAACTATATAATTTATTAGCCTACTACAGGTATTTTACAATTGACAAGCAAGATCGTCATTTGGCGCTGTTTATCCTTTAAAAAAAAATGTAAATACCCTTACGAAAATTAGTAACCATGTCCCCCCCCCCCGTCCCCCGTCCCCCAGATTGATTAGTAAGCTTATAAGCACAATTTTATTACAAATACCATGGTTAAACTATGGTTAGTGTAGCAAAACCATGGTTAATTTGTGGTTACAAGTTTATCTATAGCATATAGCAAATGCAATGTTTTTTATTTATTTATTTTTTATTTGTAGTAAAACCATAATTTTCTTAAGGGGAAGTAACATTAGCTACTAATAATGTCAACACTATACGGTTATTTGGAGTTGATTTTCACCTGGAGCGTCTTATGTATTACATCAAAAAACATGCCAGTTTTATAAAGTCTGGACCCCATATTTGGAAACTCATCTTCGCCCTATTATAGGCTATTACAAGGAATATTGTAATTGTATAACTCTCTAGAGTCTAGACAGTGAATCTTGGTCCTCTTCTGCATCTTTTTGAAATATCTTATTGTTTTGTTTTTATTCTAATCTGTTTTTATTATGGTGCAGTCCTGTTTAATATACACATCTAAGCTACTGGTGTTCCTTTATATTATTGTATTGTATTAATTTATTTGTGATGTTTTGTTATATTTGTATTATAATGACAATTCAGTAAACATAATTATATCTAATAATAATAATAATGTCAACACTAATGATTTTCCTCAAAAACAAGAAAAGAAAGTTTCGACGCCAGTAGGTTTTTTTTTACCTAACGTGATCGCGTAAAATGATAGTTGTTAAAGGGTTCATTGAAATGAATCGCTCGAGCGAATCGATTCACAGAAATGAATCAGACGACTTAGCAAAGCTACAGATGTCAAACCCCCTCATTCCTGTCTGCATATGTCAATGAGCGTGACCTCGCTCTCCGCGCTCCCGTGGAAAAGCCGCAAATATGTGAAATATTCACGGCACGAGCACTTCAGAAAAGAATCGAGCTAAATATATTTCGTATTGTAACTCAAGTTTATGTGCACATTTCTCATAGACAGCAGAAACTAGATGGAGATCAAACAGAGAAGTTTCAGAAAACATTTCAACTGTTCTCAGATTTGCCAGTTTATGAAAGTCTGCAATCAACAGCCAGAGATCTCAGTTCAAACATTTCTCAAATTATATGCTTTACAATTTTTTAGGTGTCACAGACCCCAAATATGATCTTCATCATCATGCGAGGGACCCAAACACCTCATACAAAAAATATAAAAGGCTGCTATATATTTTTGTGTAAATATCCATGTGTTAATACTGTGAAAATGTAATATTTTAAATGTGTAATATTATAATTTTTTTTTTTATTTAAATATGTTTTAAACATATTCATATTTTCATATTTTCTTTATATGAATCTACTTTGTATAAATATATATATATAATATATATATTATATATATTCAGTCTTATTTTTTTATAATGTATTTATTTGTAAACCTTTTTTTACTCTGTTTTTCTCTACACATTTCTACAGATCCAACCTTTTGTTCAGGAAGATGCATCTGACAGTGAATATTTAAATTAAGCATAACTTTTAAGTCTCATAAACTATGAAATACCCAAATCTGAGCAATTCCAGGATCTCTTTATTTAAAGCAGAGAAGCCCATATTAGCAGTTTTATAACCAGGGTGACTTTTGGTGTACGTCGATGCGAACAAGAGCAAAACTCTTTGTGTGTGTGAAAATGTTCAGGCATATTTCCACATGATGACATCACGCAGGGTCCTGGAGGTCGTCTGCTCCTTCTCTCGGGTTCGTGTTCTCCAGATGGCCTGAAGAAGAGGAAGAAGATAAAGCGGCTGAACCTCGTTCACCACATCAGACGACCTTCATCTGCAGATCAACGTTTCAACATTTCAGACTGATTTTGATATCCTGAGATGCTTGTCCCGTCAAAAATGCAGAAGAAAATCCCAGATTTACTGTACACTGAATGACAGCAGCAGACGATAGCCATTAATAAAGCACACTTTCATTGTTTGCACGATCATTTGATGATTAACTATATCATCCGCGTTTGAATGCAAACAGTCTGTCGTTCCTCACACTGTTGTTCCTCCTCCAGCTGTCACCCACACACACACACCACCGACACACACCTCCGTCTCCCAGCAACACAACAAAAGAAAGGATCTGGATCGGCATTGTCCTTGACCCTGACCTCTGACCCCTGAGGCCCGGTGAGGACAGCTGGAGTGTGTGTGTGTGTGTGAGGACAGCTGGTGTGTGTGTGGAAGCGTGCAGATGTCCCACTTCAGGCATGTAAGCGTGCCGCTTCACTTTCACTGAGGGATTTCACTGCCGTTTCTGAGCGGTGTCTCACTACTGTAACGTGTGTGTTCAGTTTTTCTTTCGTTTCTGTGTTCATTTCCTTGATTGGTAATTATCTTCTCACACCTGTTTCCCTGCAGTTTGATTACATTCCTCATGTATTTAAGATGGGTTTCATTCTGCTCCTTTGTCCGCCACTGTTAACGTAGTTTCTCCTGAGTTTTCGTGTTCTGGATTAAAGACTGTTTTGGTCATAATCTCCTGAGTTTTGCCTACTATGTTTTCTGACTTATTTTTTTAATGCATTTTTTTTGTAAGAAAACACCATGAAAATACTTCCTGAAGTTGGGAGTTGTTGGGCTTTGTTTCTGAAATCAGTCTCTTCTGCTCACCAAGGCTGCATTTATTTGATCTGAAATACAGTATGATGTGGAAACAGTGATACTTTTATTCAGGATTCATTGATGAATTGGTAACATTATAAATGTCTTTTCTGTTATTTTTGATTAATTCAATGCATCCTTTTTAAATAAAAGTATTAATTTCTTTAAAGAAATGATCTCATTGACCCTAAATCTGTCAGATCTGACTCTAATAAGATCATGTGATCTCCAACAGTGATGAATCACGAGCTCCGCTGGAAACACTGAAATCATGTGACTGGCTCGTTTATGATGAAACACATGAAACGTTCCAGTTAAAACCATTTTTATTAAACTTTTCCTTCATAGTTTATTTAAACATTGTGTGACATAAAAGAAAATAGAAATAGAGGAGAAAAAGACCATACCCCCCCCCCCAGAAAACAGAAAAAATTACATAAGCAAGTTGCTTTAACTATTGTGATGTCATTTCCTGTTTATCAGTCACTCGCATTCATACATAAATCTGCATCTCTATTACAGTGACGCTGCTGCTGTTGTGCTGTCAGTAAACAAATGTTCAGTCCAATATACAGGATATATATAATATACGTGTGTGTAAGCATCAAAACTGATTAAGAGACAGAACCAATTCATAATATTGACATTTAAACTACAAGGATTTGGTTCTTGTTTTCCAAAGTATTATTACACAAAATTGCACAGGATGATAATGCTGTTAGAATCGAGGCAAACAACAAACACATAATGACAATGCATTTGAACAAGCGCTTTCTGAAGCGTCGCGCACAGAGGACCGGTATCTTGAAATGATGAAGATCACAAAAATAAAAATAAAAATTAGGGGAAAAAACAACGGTCCACCAAAAGCAGAGAGAAGGCAGCGGTTGAAGGAGAGGTCGCCGTGGCAACCGCACCGGGAGCCATAGTAACGGAACCCACTGATCAGAGGTCAGCTATGACATCACAGTCCACTGCTTCCTTCAAAGTTCCCAAGAGGAAGTTCAAAGCCGAATCTAGTTGTGGTTTCCTGTACACACGCAGGAAACGGGACTTTTGGATGCTTGTGTGAATGAGCGCAGGGAGTTTGAGATGTTTAACCCAGCAGATCTCGGGATGCTCACTGAATTTAGGAAACGTGTTTGTCTGGTCATGCAGCGATGTGCATGCGGCATTCAATATCAGTTTCATTTGATCCTTTCTTACTCTGTTTCTCATTAATATTCTCACACACACACACACTCTCTCCGTCTCTCTCTCACGCACTCACTCAAGACACTCTCTCTCTCACGCACTCACAGACACTCTCTCTCACACACACTCACAGACACTCACTCTCTCACACACACTCACAGACACTCACTCTCTCACACACACTCACAGACACTCACTCTCTCACACACATTCTCCATCTCTCTCTCTCAGACACTCACTCGCTCTCTAACTCACTCACGCAAACTCTCTCTCTGTCATAACTCTCTCTCACACACACACTCTCTCTCTCTCCATCTCTCTCTCTCTCTCTCTCTCTGTCGTAACTCTCTCTCACACACACACTCTCTCTCCCATCTCTCTCTCTCTCTCTGTCGTAACTCTCTCTCACACACACACTCTCTCTCTCCATCTCTCTCTCTCTCTCTGTCGTAACTCAGCTGTGTGGTGTAACGTTACTGTGGTCTTGATGTGTTTGAGTTGTGTGGTTCTCAGCAGCATCCTCCGCTGGAGGCCTTGACCGGCGTGCTCTGGATCTTGACGTTGGATTTGTCGGGTCCTCCAGCCGTGGCCCGGGGCCCATCCTCTTCTTGATCTCCGCTGCCATGGTCATGAAGGCCTGTTCCACGTTACTGGAGCTCTTCGCACTCGTCTCGAGGAACGGGATGCTGAGAGAGTCCGCAAACTCCTGAACAAGGCAACAACAGAATCATCATTACAGAATTAATATATATATATATATATATATATATGGGCCATTCTACAGAATTGGTGCAAACTGCTAAAACGCATTTAAAAACAATTGAAGGATTCAAATTTTAGATGTTTACAAAGATCCGTCAATTATCTATTGAATCCCACAATAATATTTATAATATCAGTAAGCTTAATATATATAAAATCAACATTTATTGGGTACTTTCAATTGGGAGGGGGCTGTCCCGAACCCTAACCCCTAAATTTCAACTTGTGAAAATGATATTGAAATGTTTTTTCAAAATTTTCCATTGTTCTTTTTAAAAATATATAATTTCGATTTCTTTTAAAAACTTTTTGATTCTTCTTTTTAAAGTAAAAAACAAACAAACATTTATTTAAATCATGAGTCTTTATGTAAAAAAATGTGTCCCTCATTTTCATGTCACTACCAAAACAGTGTGTGTTTTAGTGCGTTGGCTGAGGCTGATTTGAACCGCACCCCTACATTTCTGATCAGGAAATATTCCTGTGTGCCTCTCTCTCATTATAGACAGGTACCATCATGTTGAGGGAAATGTGTTCAAAAGTCTGAAAATCTGTGTGTAACTGTAAGGGACGTCACTAACAAACACCTTTTTTCTGCAATTAAGCAAACTTTTTTGGGTGTTATTCCATAAAATTGAGTTATTATGTGTGTGCAACTGTTCAGAAGTGCGCTAGGTAATCATGCGCTGGCTATCAGCTTTGAGCTAGGCTCAAAAGTATCTTAAATTGTCACTAAATTTAGTGTTGAAATAATTTCAGTTTGCAACCAGGAAAGGTTTATAATTAATAAATTATTTATAAATAATGAATTAATAATAAACAATAATTTTCATAATTAACATTTAAATTATTAGTCTTTTTGCTTGCAACCAGGAAACATTATTTATAAATGATGAATTATTTAATAATGAATATTACATAACAATTTAATTGTTAATTTTTGAAATGATTAATTAGCCTGTTTTTTTTGGGCTGCAAGCAGGAAAATTTTTAACTATGAATTATTTAGTAATGAATAATAATGAAAATAATTGGTTATTATTAAATTATTAATAAGACATTGTTTTTTAAATCATTATTCATTTAATAATTAATAATGTTGTCATAATGTAAATAACTTAATTATTATTACAGGTTTCAATCAGGAAAGCTTTTAAATAAAATACATTGACTTGTTATTAATTATTAAATAAATTATCATTTAAAAAATCAATGTAAATAAGTGTTAATTGTGTAAATGATAAATCAGGCTAGTGTCGTGTACCTTCGCTGCGGTGTAATCCACAAGTTTCTTAGTGGTCAGATCACACTTGTTCCCCACCAGGAGCTTGTTGACGTTTTCACTGGCGTAGCGGTCGATCTCCTGAAGCCACTGTTTGACATTATTGAAGGACTCCTGAGGAAACACATGCCATTATAACCAAACAGCAGAAACGCTGCAGAAACACTCATCCTAAAGGAATGTTTGGTCACCTGATCCGTGACGTCGTAAACAACGATGATCCCGTGAGCTCCTCTGTAGTAGCTGGACGTGATGGTGCGGAATCGCTCCTGACCCGCGGTGTCCCACTGTTAACACAGCAAACACACACACGCTCACCAACTACACACACATATCAAGCAGCACAACTGTGATCAACACAGATAATAATCAGAAATCATCATATTAGAGTGATTTCTGAAGGATCATGTGACACTGAAGACCGGAGTAATGATGCTGAAAATTCAGCTTTGATGACAGGAATAAATTACATTTTACTATATATTCACATTTCAAATAATATTTCACTGTTTTTACTGTATTTCTGATCAAATAAATGCAGCCTCGGTGATCAGAAGAGACTTCTTACAAAAACACTCTCAAGCTTGTGTAGTGAACGTGTCTTATAGCAGTGCTAAAACTCGAACGTGTGACAGTGTGATGTTAACGCCGAGAATGTGACGTTATGAATCAACTGAACATGAAATCAAGCTCGTGTAACTCGACGCGTGGAGTGTGTGTCAGTCGTTAAAGTGAGCTCTTACGATCTGTAGTTTGATGGTCTTCCCGTCCAGTTCTATCGTCCGGATCTTGAAGTCCACTCCGATTGTGCTGATGTAGCTCTCCGTGTACGTGTCGTCCTGAGGAAAAGTCACGTCACGTTTATTTATACAGCGCTTTTTACAATACAGATTCAGTTTCAAAGCAGCTTTACAGAGATAACTGGAAAATAATGCAACAAAGTTTGTTTCTAGAAGAAAATAGTGTCAGCCCAGCTTAAGTAAGTTCAGTGATGGTTCATTTTTGTTTTAAAAAAGTTATTAATTTAGTTAATTATATATATTTATTATGTGTTAATAATAAAATGTAAAATTTAAAAGAAGAGCACACACACAACAAAACTCAAGGCTGTACTCCATTCAAAGTTGCAAAATTAAAATGGAAAATCGCATAAAACATTTGTGAATAAAGCAGCGTTTCCATCTCGTGTTAAAGAGAACAAAATCACTTCCTGGGAAAACTGGCGCAAAATATCTCTAATGAAAATTAGGGATGCACAATATATCGGCCACCATATCGCTATCGGCCGATATGTTCATTTTTAATGTTATCATTATCAGCCTGATAAGAAGATCAGGCCGATATATTAAAGGCGATTAATAATGGATTACTTCCTTCAGCTGAGACACTTCAGACGCCCACTGTTCAACATTATGGGTTTAAATTGCTTGAAATATGATTGAAATCACTTCAAAAAAGGAGCAGTAAAGTGCAAAGTACAACGCAAGTCATATCGGCTACTTCAAATTATAAGGCTCTCAAAATGTACAGAAAAATTTGGATTTAGATATATCTGGCAATATATCGGTTATCAAATATAAAGAATTATTGGTTATCTGTCTCGGACAAAATGTTCAAATCGTTCCATCCCTAATAAAACTGGAAGTTGCTGCAGTCGTGAAAGAAACTGTAGCTCTTTTTTCCTCCATCATAAATGAGTTGTGTTCAGAGCGACAGATGAAACACAATAAACTCTGTCATGTTCTCTGGCGTTCAGATGCTGGTGTTTGTGAACGATCACGTGAGACGCTTCTGGAGGAAATTAAACCAAGTCATTCTGATCACAGACTTTGACTCAGGCGTTTCAGAAACATCAAACCAAGATGAGATGCTGTGATGCGATTGGCCCGCTGGTTAGTCAAGTCATCCAATCACAGCCTCTTTTGAGGCAAAGTCACACGAGTTTGTTGTGCATCGAGGGATTTATTTGGCAAATGTGTTTCCATCGCAGTTTGTCTTATTATCGGATACAATTTTTTTTTTTGGGGGGGGGGGGGTATTTTTGTACCTTTTTTGAATTTATGTGCATCTAGGAGTTTCCATCCCAAAATGCGCATAAACATAGGTGGGTGGAAACATAGCTATTGAATAGACTTGAAAAAATAAACCAGGTAAACTGGAAGTGCCGCCCCTCCCGACCCAGTCAGGCCGAAGAAAAGCCACCCTTCACCTTTATCATGAAGCTCTTTGACAGTCAAATCACAGGTGCAATAAGAGCCACTATCTGATCCGTGAGTGAGTGTGTGTGTGAGCAGTATCTCGATGGCAGGCTAATAACTTACAGCGAAACGCAGCAGAAGGCAGGACTTCCCGACGCCCGAGTCTCCAATCAGCAGGAGTTTGAACAGGTAATCGCTGAGAGAGAGAGAGAGAGAAAAGATTCAGATTATAACATCTATCACTAATCACTCCTGGTCAGTCGTCGTGTGTGACGTGAAGCTGGGAGTTACATTACGCAACATGTGTGTGTGTGTGTGTGTCATCATGTGTCAACGTTACACATGAGTGTCATGAACCTGACGAAGGATATAATGGCTGGAAACGGAGGAAAACCACATCTCAGGGTCATAGGTCACCCCCAAATAATCAAAAGAAAACGATGCGGAAACAGCATCATAATGCAAAACTTCTCCTGATTTTGACAGGTTTCCAGATGCACATCCTTCAGTATCATGGTATTACCATCATCTTACCATGGTAAATCCACAGAGTGGTGTGGTAACAGGTGATTTATTTACCCATCAGCCCCCAAAACAAAACTCAACATGCCACACTGTCAGTAAGTTCAGGCCCGAGATCACATTTCAGCATCACAGTACATGATCCACTTACTGACAGCAGTTTGATCAGCCAGAGGGTGATTTTATTTCATTATTAACACGATCTGACGTGTAATTACGTAGATCATTTCTTCAGTTTCATAACGACGTGGCACTCGAGTGTGTCGGAAACAGCCTGACACCTACGTTATATACCATTATTACAAATCTTACTATACATATCTAGCTATAAACATATTTATTTATAATAATATTTTTTAAACCAAATCGAAACAGCTAACGTTACCGGTTGTTTGTTTGATCTGGTTGAACATGAAGAGCATAGTTGTGATACAAAACAAATTAATCCTGATATATACAGTAAGCATTTAGTTCACTTTAATATTTTGTTTAGTTAACACTGCCATGGTTTCTGTGAATATTAATAAAGCAGGTGACGAGTGCGCGTTCATGTGTTTGATGTGTCATCAGCGCTTTTTTTTTCTTAACCCAAACTTACTATTCTGGATTCATGATGGACAACACACGAAAACTCCCGCTTTATCTGCCGTTTTCTTCCCCGCGATGAGTGCAGTTAATGTTCGAGACTCGTTTGCCGGTGATATCTGTTAGTGTTCGGTGTTAAAAGCGGTTTAAGGAGAGAAACGAGAGGAACCGGGATCCGGACACAGAAAAATGGCTACTCGACAGTGAAGCTGGAATAACAAGAGTCGACGTTCGGTCACTAACGCTGCACGACCCGCCAAAATAAAAGTCCTGACATATAAACGACTAATGACACATGCTATATTTTTATATATAAATGACATTTTGAAAAGATCATGATTTATTATTTACATTTTATATTTCGGGAAATATTTTTGGCGAAAATATTTTATTATACATGGCATATTATGGAGTTAATATTATTTGTATGAATGTTTTTGGAGAGTTTACAAACGACCTTTATTCTGCCAGAAAACGCAAAAAGTTTATTCAAAGGCCCACTGAAGTGCCTTAAAACAAATGTGTTGATTTAATTTCCACTGAAACAGGAAGACAGGGCGGGACATATCAAACAGCCCCACCCCTTTATATCACAGTTCAGAGCCGTTGAGCTCGATAAAGCCACAGTTTCCTCCTGATCTCTAACCGTTTCTCCTCCTAATCTCCTAATGTCGCTTTAAAATACAGCATTCTGTGTTGAATTCACATTATATATTATATAGTCACATTTTATAGTCTGACACGTTCTCTTTCATCATCTCGTGTTCGAGATCCACCTATGGGAAGGGCATCCGTACCTGACCTCTGCAGAAGCATCCAAGTCTGGCTAGACAGACAGAAGCGCGCAGCCAATGCCCGGTAAGGCCCCGCCCCCTTACCTAGGGGCATATAGCGACTGCAAGCGCTGCTATTCTCCAGTTGCCATTCGCTTCTCTAGATCTCTGCACATACACAGTTCGGCTGGATTTATACTGCTCACTTGTGTGTCTTCAGAAGGACATATCGCCTGATCAGCCTCCGCTAGAGGTGACTTTTGTTTTTCAGCCTATCAGCTGTGTTCTGCATCTGGAGCCGCCCGCGCTCTCGCCGTTCTCACCAACTCCCCCTTCCACGGCTGCCCCCCACGGATTTTTCCGAGTTCTTCGCCGTTATGTCGCTGTCTAAACCTTTTGAGACTCTGGGAAGTATTTCTTGGCCTTGGCATCAGCTAAACGTGTCAGTGAGCTACATGCACTCTCGGTTCATTCCTCGTGCACTAAATTCTCTCTTAGTGGAGATAAGGTTTCCCTTAAGCCTAATCGGAGGTGTTGGAGCTGTCCGCTTTTCACCCTCCTCCTTTTTCCTCCCCGGAGGATCAGAGGCTGAATGCTCTGTGTCCCGTCCGTGCTTTACAGACATATATGACCAGGACCAGTGCTTTCCGGAAGAGCGACCAGCTCTTTATTTCATGGGCGCCCCCTCATAGAGGGGATCCCATATCTAAGCAACGCCTCTCACTTTGGTTTGTGAATGCTATAGCCTTGGCATATGAATCAAAGGCCCTACAAAGCAAAAAGGCAGTAACTACGCAGAGTGCAGAACTGAGAAAAATGACTTTAAAGTTATCCTGTCATCCAGCCTAAGTAGTTGTAGGTAGATTATTGGACATGTGGCTGTTTTGTTACTTTATATTAGCTTATTCTTTTATTCACATAACAAAGGATGCCTTGAATGTCATGAAAATGATAATAACTCATTTTTTACTGTAAAGGCAGTTACTGCCTTTTTGTTTTGTAGGGCAGCGATTCCACGAGGGGCTTAGCCGCCTCTTGGGCTTTGTTTAGGGGAGTCTCACTGCAGGACATCTGCTCCGCTGCCAGTTGGGCTTCTCCTCATACCTTTGTGCGTTACTACCGGCTGGATGTCACCAGTATCTCGGTAGCACATTCGGTTTTAGGGCTGGGGTCTTCTTAGCCCTTCCCTGCAACCCCGTTGGAAGTAACGAATAGGAGTGAATGGGCCAGCAGGCCATGCACATTCCTGTCACCAAGCATGCCTTCTGGGTGTATATATGTACATCTGTGTTGCTGTGGTTATCATCATGTGTGTGCCACATACATGTTTCATGTCCTGGACGTGCACAGCAGTTATGTGTGTGCGTCTGTATTGCAGGTTCATGATTATGGACATGTCAGTCACCCGTCCTTCACTGGCTTTCAGACCCTCACTGTGAGTGAATTGGGCAATCGGGGAGCTGTCCATGTCTCTCCCATAGGTGGTAACCCATTGTTTTCTAGTCTGCGGTGACATGATCATATGATCCGCTCTGTGTATCGTGTCTCTGGACCGGAGCTGCAGTTCGCGTGACACTAATGTGAAACCAGACTTCATTTGCCTCAATGGAAAGCATATTTACACTGTCTGAATCGTTCCCAATCCCATATAAAGTGCACTACTTGCCATTCATCATGAAGAAAATAGTAAATGTGTGAACAAGTGACCGATTTCAGCTGCAGCTTCAGCATCTGTATATGTAGGGGGCGGGGCTTTAGATTCTAGAGATCATTTGATTGGACAGAAAATCTGATGAGACGCTGAAGTGCAGAGTGATGTCATCAAAATCAATGATCCATATTGGCGGAAGTGAGAGTCTGTAAGTTTTGAACGCTTATATCTTCTAAATATGAATTTTGTCATTGTTTTTGGAGCACACTAGCTTATAAATACCAGTACATATTCATACTAAAAGCCAAAAAACTTCCAAAAAATTAAGAAAAACAAAACAAAATGTGTTTAGCTTTCAAAGGTTTTTGGTTGAGCTGACCAGTATCTGCGTGCAAAATAATGACCATGAGCTAAGCCTTGTAGAGGTGCATCACATACACAAACTAACGTCTTGTGAAGCACATCAACAGTTTCATCCTCTAGATGGCGCTATAACCCAATCAAAAACAATGTAGTCCAGTGACATTGAGTGCGTCTGTCAGTTAAACACACGAGTCATTATCATTAAATCTCCCTAAACTCTCGGACTAATGAAATCTCATAGTGGAGCACATATTCTTTCTCTGGTTTGCTTTTGGTGATTTCACCACAACAATTTAACAATCTTTACCTCGTGAAAGGGTCTGAAGTTAAGAGTTAATGCTAATGTATTAATGCTGCTAATGTTTAGCTCGTTATTTATATCAGATTATGGTAGTTTGGCAGTGGCTGCTGATCTTGACCCGTCTTTGAACCGGTCTGAATGGAGGGGAAAGGCTTTTCCCTTATCCAAACACACACACACACACACACACACACACACACACACACACACACACACACACACACACACACACACACACACACACTACGACCCTACAAATGCTATTAATACACCTGTCTGGTGACTGCTGAAGACAGAATGAGTGCGGACAGATATGGACAATGTTGATAGAGCGATGGCGCTGTGCTGCGTTCATTGCTTTATTGTTCAGATTTTATATATAAAAAGCTTGAGGTTAAGTGATGTTTTCCTGTGTTTGTTTGCACACGTGCCGGTCATTGTTTTGTTTCCCCTGAGCCAAACAAACATAAAGCCCCAATCAAACCCACAGGCTTCTCATCTGCTCTTCCACTGGGAGCTCACAGTGATGATGCTGTACAAGAAAAACTATCTTCATGATCCCAGAATGACCTTTTAAAGTGACTATAGTGTGTTGCACAGGTGAGAATTTGTGTGTTCGAAAACAGTGATGGAATCAGAGCATCTCAAATGGCTTCTGTTGCAGAGCCAGTGTGTGTGTGTGTGTGTGTGTGTGTGTGAGAGAGAGAGAGAGAGAGAGAGAGAGAGAGAGAGAGAGAGAGATGGAGTGTGTGTGTGTGTTTTCTGGTGGGGAAATTATAGGGGCGTGTTTAACATTTAAAGACAAGGAGAGGGACAGTGTGATTGACAGGTGAGGGTGGTGACGTCACAAATACGCAGTATAAAAGGTAAATGTGGGGTAAAACTGATAATCTGAGCTTATTTGGGGAGTTTTCCAAACACAACCAGTCACACACTCTTCAGAAGCGGACACTGATATCGGTAAGAGCTTGACTGGACTTTATAATGCTTTGAGCAAAAGTTAAGATTTAAATGACTGCATTTGTCATTATTCTAACACTTAAAATGCTTTGAAAAGCAACAAAATTAAGTCTACTAGTGATATTTCAAATAATAATACTACTTTTTTTATTCTTTTGTAGTAAAATTTGATTGAGAGGGTAAACTATAATTTAAAAAGTTAAAATTAAGCTTACAAATTGTAGTTTTGAAGCAGAATTCATTAAGACAATGTAAAATAAAACTTAAAATTAAGCTCAAAAGTAAAATTATAGTTTGTTACAGAATTTGATGAGAAAGTGAAGAAAACTAGTAAAAAATAAATTAAAAGTAAAAGTAAAAATGACATATAATTTCAATGCAGAAGTTTTTATTTTACAAAAGATGAAAGAAAACTGCACATTAAAGTCCAAATTGAATTAAATAGCAGAATTGTTCTTAAAGTTAAGACTTAGTTTTTTATCAGATTAGTTATTATTTAGTTTAAATTAAAAGTACAATTATAGCTTGTTACAGAATTTTATGAGAAAGTGAAAAGTAAAAAAATAAAAAAATTAAGTAACATTTTAATGCTGAAGTTTATATTTTACAAAAGGAAAACTTTTGCAATGAAAGAAAAATGCACATAAAAGTCCAAATTGAATTAAAATAGCAGGATTTGTTTGAGAAGGGTACATTTAAGTTAAAGTTAAAAGATAAATTGTAGTTTTTAAGCAGAATTCATTGAGACAGGATAAAATAGGCAAATAAAACTTAAAATAACAAAGTTAAGATTAAACTCAAAAGTAAAATTATAGTTTGTGACAGAATTGGTTGGGAAAGTGAAAACTAGTAAAAAACAAACAACAAAAAAAGCTTAAAAGTAAAAATTAAGTAAAGATGTCACTGCAGAAGAAGTGAAACTGCGATGGAAGGAAAAACACGCACAAGAAAATCCAAATTGAATTTGAAAGAGCAGAATTTGTTTGAGAAAGAAAGAAAAAAGTAGTGAAAGAGTTAAAAGACACTGATTTATTATCTTCTTCAGAGTGTTAGACAAGCTAAATGCAGACAAAATGTGCAAAATGTTGACTAAAATTAACTTTTATTTTATTCTTTATTTATTAAACATTTTATGTGTATAACTTTTTACAACAAAGCCCAAGATCCGCCCACAATCATAAGACTAAAATAAAAAAAATATGACAAGAAAATAAAATAAACCTGTGACCAAAAACACTATATAGAAGGATCTCAAAGAGCAAATCTCAAGATTTCAAACTTTTTGATAAAATCTCAATAAGGTCCAACCAAAATTGTATTGTCCGTCTGGTGACGCAAAATGAACCTATTTTAAGAGGCTAATGTCAAACAGACAGTATCTAAAAACACTCATATACACACAATACCCTATAACCTCCCTAGTATAAGAGTCAAGAGAGTGTGTTTAGATAGGATGGCTTAATAGATATGGATATGTGCATTTTTTTTTTCTGGATAGTTCATTTTTGTGTGTGCATGGTCTGTCATGAAAATGTCTCTTAAAAAAATCAAGGACCAGAATGGAAATAAGTTAATGCAACTCTATTGTGTTATCCTAGACAAAGAAGTTGTAAAAATGTTGCATTGCTACTTTTATGTCAAGAAATAATGCAATGCATAAACAATATGCTTTCAGCTCAGCCTGAACTGAATGCATGTGATGCTCCTCTGACTGACACACTCTTGTTTAACGATGCAAACGCCTGAGATGTTTATCACTGGATGGTTCTTCAGGACAGGTGTGTGTTTGACTTGTCTTGTCTTGCGCAGACGATGTCCGATCACGAGCTGGTCCTGAAGTGCTGGGGAGCCGTGGAGGCCGATTACACGGGTCACGGGGGGGAAGTTCTGACCCGGTTAGTTCCTGACTCCACACACACACATCTGAACGTTAACGAACGGCTAATGTTTTCTCTCTCTCTTCAGCTTGTTTAAGGAGTATCCGGACACACTGAAGCTCTTCCCGAAGTTTGTGGGCATCCCTCAATCGGATCTGGCGGGGAACGCGGCGGTGGCGGCCCACGGGGCGACCGTCCTGAAGAAACTGGGGGAACTCCTGAACGCCAAAGGGGATCACGCTGCCCTCCTCAAACCACTGGCCAACACACACGCCAAAACACACAAGATCGCACTCAACAACTTCAGGGTAACGCAGGACACCGTCATCTGTGGGATCCGGTCCAACAGTGAACCCTGCATCCTAACCTATGCTGTACAATATTAATATATAATATACTACTACTAAGATTTATTATGCATATTTAGATCATTCATATTATATATCAATAATAAATTATGTAATACATTTTTTTTAAATATATCTTTTAAATATTTGTTCAAATGAAATGAAGTAGGAAGAAAAAAACTTCACTTATAAAAAAACTCAATTATATATATATATATATATATATATATATATATAAATAAATATATATATAGCCTAAATTGTATATATATACACACACACACACACACACACATATATAAATTGTTATATATATGTTTTATAAGTTATTTGAAACATTTTGTTGCAAAAAAATGAAACCATATAAAATTATATTTTGGAGCAGAATGTTTTTTTTAGAAAGGGAAAACTAGCAACTATATGTATATTATGGTTATAACTCATATGTGACTGATTTAGAGTGCTGTACATTATATATATATATATATAGTAAAAAAAGAACATTTTAATTTGACTTTTTTCATTGCAAAAAAAAGAAGAAAATGAAACAAATTATTTAATTTTTAATATTATGATATTAAATTATATTTTGGAGCTGAACGTTTTTAGAAAGGTAAAAACTAGCAAAACTAACTGAACTAAAACCTCATAAGTGACTGACTTTGAATGCTGTTCATTAATTCTATAAAAATAACCGTACTTAAATTCAAATAGCAGATATTGCCATTGGCATAGCACGCCAAGCTAACATCACGATACTAAAAATACACGATCAGCACACATCAGTTTTGGACACAATCCACGATGCTTTAAAACGCAGCATGTGGAGGAACTCGTGAAGTGTTGAAGTCCTTCTGACTTTCATTCGCCCGATGACGGATCTCATGTATTCTTAGAAACACACAGACCTTCCCTCGTAACACCAACCGTCCTCTCTCTCTGTGTGTGTGTGTGTGTGTCGTGTCCACAGCTGATCACTGAGGTGCTGGTGAAGGTGCTGGAGGAGAAGGCCGGGCTCGACCCCGCGGGCCAGAGCGCGTTCAGGAAGGTCATGGACGTCATCATCGGCGACATCGACGGGTACTATAAGGAGGTCGGATTCGCCGGTTAAAGAAAAGCTCAAGAAAACCGGGCTCGAGGAAAAGCTTGCTAAAAGCACTCGGCTTGTTATTGCCACTAGTGAATAAAAGTTACTATGCAGCTAATCAGATCAGAGAACACATCATGTTTAGAACCCAAACACACGTGCAACTGTATTTGTTATTGTATGTAAATGTGCTTCGGAATGAACAGAGCCAATCACAGAACGTCTAGAACGTCACCTGATCTGATGATGTCATCATAACACTAACAGTGACTTTATAATAATAATAATTCATGACATTTATATAGGCTTTTCTTGGCACTCAAAGCGCTTTACATACTTTAGGTGTGTTAGGGTCTCAGGAGGAGCCTAACACTATCTAAATTGTGAGTGATTGCACGTTCAAATAATATTTAATTTTGAGGGAAAGAATTATAATTGAAAATGAAATTTTATTCCAATGACACTTCTCTTATTTTTAAAGGTCATATGAATCATAAACATGCAACTATTTTGTTTCTCTACACTTGCTTGGTCTTACTACTATTAACCTGCATAATAAATCATATTCAAGACTTCGCTTTTGTAATGCAACACGTATCAATAAACATTGCTTTTACCATCTGAAAAACTGATTCATGTGTCTTTATTTGTCATTTATGCATTAGAAACATTTTTCACACTGTTTTTGAATTATTCCAGACAGCAACATAGTGTCGGCCCAGATCCGGCCCACATCTGGTATACCAGATGAGTTATCCACATATACATGTATACATGTAACACGCGTACTGGGGCGGATCTGGGCCGACACTATGTTACTGTCTGGGATATGATTAAAGTTGGGCTGTTTTATGGTTAATGAGCATCACAAGCATTTATGGTGCGTTATTGCTTTATTCTAATCTGGTGTGTCAATCACATGGTTAAGTCTTTTGGCCTGATCGGGGTCTGGAATGGGATTTATTTATGACATTGTGACCCCGACACTTTGTTAAGGGCGTTTGCTAAATCTCAGCCTTTTGTTTTTCTGTTGACCAGTCTTTCTAAGTAATCTTTATCCTCAGAAAACCGTGGGTCAATCGACTCACACACTCACGCTCACTCACAGTTTTCCATTCCTCACAAATCTCATTCCTGGACAGTTGTGGACGTGACTGAAGCCACAGAGGTTTCCTGCGGAGAGATCACGTGTGCTTTTACTTTACCGTTGAGCCGAGAGACGGGTAATGAGCATGTGTGAAGTTCTCCCCGCGGGTTTGTCTCGTTGTCACATTAGACGTGACAACAGTCAATCTAATCACACACACACACACATGACGGTTAGACTTTATTTTAAGGTGTCATTGTTACAGTGTAATTATATATTTAAGCACTGAGTAATATTAAGCAACTACATGTACTTCCTATAGGATAGGATTAGGTTGAGGGTTAGTTTCATGTAATTATGAATAATTTACTGGTATTAGTACATGTAACATATGTAACAAGGACACTGTCAAATAAAGTGTTACCGATATAAAGTGCATCAGTTTGAGCTCTAATATCTCAGTTATTTCTCAGTTAATATCTCAGATGCATAGCAATGAGTTTGAAGGGAGACGTTGCCGGACGTTTTGTAGCTCTATACTGATGTATGTCTATTATTGACTCATCTGTTTATTTCTCAATAGAAATTAAGACACAATTTGAGACAACGTTGATAGTTGAGTGAAAGTCCCCCGAGCACTAAAAGAGCAACTCGTGAGCATGAAGAGTTTGAGCTGTGATCGCTGGTTTGATGCGTCTCTCCTCCTCAATACCAGCATTGTTCCCGAGGTCCGCTGAAAGGGAGCATCTGGTTTCTAGGACTTTTTGACTGTGTGTGTGTGTGTGTGTGTGTTTTGTAAGGAAACTCAGTGTCATCCTGTATTATCTGCTGTGGGAGGAAGAGGCAGGGCAGGAACGCTGAGGGATCCTGAGCTCTCCTGAGAGGCGAATACACACACATGCACACACTATTGACACCAAACTCAAAGCTCACAAAGAACTTGTGATTTGATAACGGCTGCCTATGATGTCACCGTCAAACCTGAAAGCACATAAATTCTCAGTTAAAACAAAGAAATACTGAAATAATATGCAGAACGAGATTTATTTTTGTAGAGTGGGGCTTGATTGTGCAAAACTCACTGTCACAATGCTAGAGTGTTTCTAAGTGGTTACTGTGCAGTTTTTCAGGGGTTCTGGATGTGTGTTTTTTTTTAGCAGTTGTGTGTTGCCTGAGGTGTTTTGAGTGGTTTAACTTTTAACATGTTGCTAGGGTGTTGCTATGCTGTTGCTTAAGTGTTCTAGGTGGTGGCCAGGACAGTGCTATGCGTGTGCTAGGTGCTCTGAGTGTCAAGTTTTTGTATAGAGCATTTTACTATATATCATGACTTTAACCTGTTGTTATGCCATTGTTATGCGGTTGCTACGCTGTTGCTAAAGTGTTCCAGGTGGTTGCCAGGACAGTGCTATTCGGTTGCTACGTGCTCTGAGTGTCAAGTTCTTGTATAAAACATTTTACTATATATCATGACTTTAAGCTGTTGTTATGTTGTTGCTATGCGGTTGCTATGGTGTTGGTACGCTGTTGCTAAAGTGTTCCAGGTGGTTACCAGGACAGTGCTATGCGGTTGCTATGTGCTCTGAGTGTCAAGTCTTTGTATAAAGCATTTTACTGTATATCATGAGTTAAACTTGTTGCTAGGGCGTTGCTATGCAGTTTATAGGTGTTCTAAGTGTTTTATCATGCTCCTATGTCATTGCTAGAGTTTTCTGGGTAGTTGCTTGGTGTGTTGAGTAGTTTAATTTTTTAACATGTTCTGATGTGGTTGCTAGAGTGTTGCTATGCTGTGGCTAAAGTGTTCTAGGTGGTTGCCAGGACAGTGCTATGCGGTTGCTAGGTGCTCTGAGTGTCAAGTTTTTGTATTTTACAATATATCACATCTTTAACCTGTTGTAATGCCATTGCTATGTGGTTGCTAGGGTGTTGCTATGCAGTTTCTATGTGTTCTAAGTGTTTTATTATGCTCCAATGTCATTGCTAGAATTTTCTGGGCAGTTGCTTGGTGTGTTGAGTGGATTTACTTTTAACATGTTGTTGTGTGGTTGCTAGGGTGTTGCTATGCTGTGGCTAAAGTGTTCCAGCTGGTTGCCAGGACAGTGCTATGCTGCTATAGGTGGTTGCTAGTTGTTCTGAATTGTTTTAAAGTTGCTATGTGTTTTCGGCAAGGTTGCTAGGGTGTTGCTTCGCAGTTCTCATGTGCTCAGGGTGTTAAGACAATTTTTTCCCGCTTTCACAAAATATATATTGTTTCAAAGCAGCTTTACCCAAAATAACACAACTTTCCTCCCCAAGACACATAATATAAGCCATCATTCATGTCTGCAGCACAAACGAGTTAAACTTTAAAGTTTAACACTCAGCATCAGGGGTTTGCTTGGATCGCTAACTTTGAGCAGCACCAATAGTGGTGCTTGATTTAGCAAACACACACTTTACCTGGCCATAAATAAAGGCAGGAATGTGTGTGAAAATGGTACGTGTGGGCAGAAACGCATCCAATGCCGTCCTGTTCTGCCAATCTCTCAGCATGTGAACACACACACACACACACACACACTGCATTATTCAGGAACAGAATGTTGAGTGGGACAAAGGCAGGCCTCTGGAGAGACAGCTGCACTGTAGATGTGTTTGTGAAGGACTCAAATGGGCACCAACACAGCAGATCATGGAACAATATCACACAAACCTACCGAGACTGAACTAAAGCACCATTTCAATGCATTGTGTGTGTGACCTCAGAAGTAGCTATAGCAGACCAATCATTTGGGACAATACTTGACTAATAATGCCTTTTATATTTAAGGATAGAATACAGCTTTCTGGAAAGAAAGCCAAAATTTGACGATTGCTGTCAGAATGGAAAGGTTATTCAAGCCCAATTCGTGGTTGTTAAAAGAACGGTTAAAGGAAAGTGCGATGGGCTCTTCCTCTCGTGTGTCTGAGGGTTAAGAGGATATCGGGCCCGTGACTCTGTGCATGAAGTGGTCAGTGAAGAGATGGTCAAATGAGGTCAGTCACGAGGGAGCGAGCGGAAAGGTTGAGAAAGAGAGAGAGAGACGGTGCCACAGGTAAGATGCCAGAAAGCCTTTTTGTCATTTCTTCGTAGAGCGTCCAGTATTCAGGACTCGGGTTACTGATAGGATTGGTTTGCAACAGGTGAGGTTGTCATGGAAACGCAAAAGAGGAAAGGAGTTAGGGGGAACACAAGAGCATTTGGGATGAGGTTACTATCGTGCAGCAAACGGCCCTTATTCAGAGTAGACCAGGGTTATTATAGGTGACTAAACCTATAAACATACATTTTTTTTTGTTACTGTCACCCCTCTTATTGAGCATTGATGTGAAAATGCACTATATCCATACTTAAATGAAAGCTTTGGAATACAGCCCTAAGGTTGGTCTCTTAAAAGGTTATAGAAGTTTAAGTTTACTGTAAAACAAATGTACTGTACATTTTTTTTAATTCAAAATATACATTTTATAATATAACTTTACTCTAAAATTGCTATAAAATCGAAGCCATAAGTTGATATCACAAAAATTTAAGATTGTGTTTAGGCGTAATACCAAAAATAGCCACTGGGTGAAACCCATAATCCATTGAAAAAAAAAAAGTATGCCTTGACCTGTAATACATTAATACATTTCTGTCACAATATCACATCTATCACAAAACAGTGGCCAAATATGGAACCTTGAGACTCAGACCTTTCCATTGACAAGTGATTTGTCATAATTAGAAAACGTGTTGATTATAAAATAGTTAAAATAAATGTTGTAATATGAAATATGACTCCGCCCACTAGGGGGAGGAGCCCGCGAAAAGGATTTAAAGTACCGTTTCCATGGTAACGCAACATCTGATTTCAAAACGGTTTTCACAGGATGAATTGTGAGTTTTTAAACTTTCGAATGATACCCAAGTTATGATGATTACTCAAATATGTGATGATTTTGTGAAAAAAAGTGGGGAGCTAGTGGGATGGTGAAGATGTTAACTGGAAGAAATAAAACATTAAAAAAAACCTTAAACTTATTTTATTTTAGCTAGTTATCAACGAAGCGTTTCTCATTTTCATTCAGTTTAACTTAAAGTACTAAAACTAAAATTACAAAAAAAATGCAGACATATTCAAAGTACAATAACTAATAAAAATGACAAAAACATAATAAAAATGACTAATTAATAAAACTAATTAAAATAAAAAAAAGGGAAATATAATATGAAATGTAATATAAAATTATTCAACCTAATAATAAAAATCTATTATATCATCTCAGTGACACTGAAATAACACTGGAGTTGACGGCATATTTAATTACGCAAATCATTGCGTTACTTTTAGAAGTCAAAATATTAGGAAAAATGACAAGACATTCATGTCAATAAAAGTATTTTCAGAAACATAATTATTGGATATCAAGACGTTTCAGGTCAAGAATAATATTGATTTCTATGTTCACTACCAATCAAAAGCTTGGACTCATCTACTCATTCTTTTTTATTAATATTATCATCAGCTACAATTGAGAATAATAAACTATAAAATAACACAACATGGATTTCTGTAGTGCTTGAAAAAAATATATATAATAAAGAAAACAATCCCAAGTACACCCAAACTTTTTACTAGTATGGTGTAAATATATGACAAACATTTATTTAACTGCAGCAGTAAAAGAGTAAAACTTAAATAGCACATTAAAACAGTACAGACATTTGGTTAAAATCTCAAATATTTTATTTATAAATATTGTAATGGTGTAATTATTTAGGAGAGAGCCATTAGTTACCAAATGGCTCCCCCTGCTGGTTTGGAGGTTTTACTAATTCAGTAAAAGAGTGAATAAGACAATAAGGTCACATGGGAAAGGTGAAATATTCCTGGCAGCCTGAACTACTGTGCAGTCCTGAGAGAGGATCTGCAGCCCGTCTGATGCAGTCTTCATGCAGTTCATAGAGTCACTGATTGATCTCGTCAGAGGTCAGTCCTCCTCGAGGTCAGAGGTCGCAGAGCAGCGGGTCAGGGAGGACAGGTAGAGGGCAGTCGTTGCTATGGGAGACATTCCCGCCGAAACCTTCAGGATGTTGAGGATCCGCATGGATGCTGCGATCACACCATCTGCAGTCTGACACAGAGAGTGTGTGTGTGAGTGAGAGACGCGTGTTGAGTGAGAGTGAGAGAGAGAGAGAGAGAGAGAGAGAGAGAGAGAGAGACGCGTGTTGATGAGTGAGTGTGTTTGTGTGAGAGAGTGTGTCTGAGTGAGACACGTGTTGATGAGTGAGTGTGTGTGAGTGAGAGTGAGTGAGAGAGTGAGTGTCAGTGTCTGTGTGTGTGAGAGATGCATGTTGATGAGTGAGTGAGAGTGAGTGAGAGAGTGAGTGTGTCAGTGTCTGTGTGTGTGAGTGTGTGTGTGAGAGATGCGTGAGTGTGTGAGCATGTGTGTCTGTGAGAGTAAGTTTGAGAGCATGTGTGTGTGAGAGAGTGTGTGGGAGAGATTGTGTGTGTCAGTGTCTGTGTGTGTGTGAGAGAGACGCATGTTGATGAGTGAGTGTGTGAGCATGTGTGTCTGTGTGAGTAAGTTTGAGAGCGTGTGTGTGTGTGAGAGTGAGTGTGTAGGACAGAGTGTGTGAGATTGAGAGAGTGGTGTGTGTGTGTGTGTGTGTGTGTGTGTGTGTGAGAGAGAGACGCGTGTTGATGAGTGAGTGTTTGTGTCAGTGTGTGTGAGAGCATGTGTGTCAGTGTGAGAGTGAGTGTGTGTGTGTGATTAAGAATGTGTGTGTGTCAGCGTCTGTGTGTGTGTCTGTGTGTGTGTGAACACTTACCCTGTGCTCAGCGCAGAGGACGGGACACTGATGTGAAGCAGCCAGTTTTCTCACATTGACCAAACGCTCCCGAGTGTGAGAGCCACAGCGAGCTGCAAACACACACACACACACACACACACACACACACACACTGACCACAAACTCTTCTGACAATCATCAGAGACGATTAATACTTTTATTCAGCAAGGATGCATTCAATTAATCAAAAGTGACAGTGAAGATATTTATAATGTTACAGAAGATTCTATTTCAAATAAATGCTGTTCTTTAGAACTTTCTGTTCATTAAAGAATCCTGAAAAATAAAATGTATCAGTTTCCTCAAAAATATTAAAAGGCACAACTGTTTTCAACATTGATAATAATCATAAATGTTTCCTGATCATCAAATCATCATATTAGAGTGATTTCTGAAGGATCATGTGACACTGAAGACTGGAGTAATGATGCTGAAAATTCAGCTTTGATCACAGGAATAAATTACATTTTACAATACATTCACATAGAAAACAGAAGGTGCGGACGCTAATAAAGTTATTGTTATCGTTCTTGGTGAGAAAGGGCCTTTAAGGCTCTCACTCAGACTCACCATCAGTGACCAGGAAACACACCTTCCCCAGGAAACAGTCTGAGTGCAGATGAGCGAGAGAGCTCTCGACTGACTGGAGACTAGAGAGAGAGAGAGAGAGAGAGAGAGAGAGAGAGAGAGAGAGAGAGAGAGAGAGAGAGAGAGAGAGAGAGAGAGAGGAGAGAGAGAGAGAGAGAGAGAGAGAGAGAGAGAGAGAGAGAGAGAGAGAGAGAGAGAGAGAGAGAGAGAGGTGAATTTCTAAGTTCAGTTACTTGATTTCTGTATTATAATCTTTTTTATGTATTATTAATTTATTTTATTATTGCTATATCTATAGCCATATATATAATATTGTATTTTTTATTTATTTAGTTTCATCATTATTTTCTGTACATGGGCTTTAGTAAACGTTCATGTTCTAAATCATTTTCTATGTTGTTTTAATGCTTATAAATGCCAATAAAGCTTTCTGAATTGAAAGAGAGAGAGAGTGAGTGAGTGTGTGTGTGTGAGAGAGAAAAGAGAGAGAGTGAGTGTGTGTGAGAGAGAGAGAGACAGAGAGTGAGTGTGTGTGTGAGAGAGAGAGAGAGGAGAGAGAGTGAGTGTGTGTGTGTGTGAGAGAGAGAGAGTGAGTGTGTGTGTGTGTGAGAGAGAGAGAGAGAGAGAGAGAGAGAGAGTGAGTGAGTGAGTGTGTGTGTGTGTGTGTGTGTGTGTGTGTGTGTGTGTGGAGAGAGAGAGAGAGAGAGAGAGAGAGAGAGATGAGAGAGTGAGTGTGTGTGTGTGTGTGTGTGTGTAGAGAGAGAGTGAGAGAGAGAGAGTGAGTGTGTGTGTGTGTGAGAGAGATAGAGAGAGAGAGAGGGGTGTACCTGCGCTCGGACATTAGACTGATTATGAAAACTATTAAATCAATCCGCGGGCGAGTGTCCTTGTTCTCGACAGGCAGAGGGAGTTTTCTGGCCAGCCGGCTGAAAGACATCAGGAACATTCTCACTCGTTTATGTACAGTACAGTCAAACCATCATTTATTCAGACACCTTCAACATTTCTCACATTATCACAGTTTATTCGCTTTATTCACTCAGAGTTATCAAATCAGTTGATATTTCACTGGTTTTGTCCATCCTTCTGTTAGACTGTCTCACAAATGAATTATGTTGAATATCTGTCATCTGTTAAATTTAACTACACATTAGATAATAGCAGTTTAGCTCAACCGATTACCAAGCAATGCTTCATTATGTTCAGTCTGTGGTGTGAAAAGGTCACATGAGCATTTACAGAAAAAACACTTCACCAAAACATGGTCAGCTCAAAGTGTCTGAATAATTTTTGGGTATAATATGTCACAGTTGACTTTATTTTGCTATCCTCACTTATATAAATGAACTATAGTGTCCTGAACCCACAAGTAAAAACATATCTGGTGTCGGAATAACTTTTGGTTTGACTGTACATTAAAAACAGTCACATTATATTAACAATATCAGTTTACATTACAATAATAATTAGAAGTCTATATACCATGAATTTTTAGCAGAAATTGTAATTATTATTTTTAATAAATGGATAATATTTTACAATAAAAAAATAACGGTTTTGAATATTTAACTTAACTTAGATATTGTCACTCACACATTGACGTTGAACTCTTTCTCATACTGTACAATGGCGTCGGCTAGTTTGGACTGAAGCTCCTCTTCATTTTCAACCAACTACCATAAGAGACAGTAAATATTAAATATTAAAATACACTAGTAAAATGAAGAATAAACGGATCAAGAGCATCAATGACATTATTACTCACGAGGACAGTAGCGGTGTTCAGCTCGGGACTTTAGTGTACGGTCTCAGGAGCGACATGATGAGGAGTACGCGTTTAAATTATGAAATACGCGT
The DNA here is from genome assembly GCA_030770095.1 of Gila robusta. Taxonomy (NCBI): domain Eukaryota; kingdom Metazoa; phylum Chordata; class Actinopteri; order Cypriniformes; family Leuciscidae; genus Gila; species Gila robusta. The sequence continues at coordinate 176,039 of JAVALU010002166.1, read as the reverse complement.
TTACTTGTTTGTTTATCTTAATAATAAAAACAGCGAAAGCTCGTGAGTCGCTGCTTCCTGCTCGCGCTCATTTTCAAAGTTCACGCGCTTGACGTCACATAGACGCGACCCGCCACAGTGGCGCGCGCTGCTGCCCTCGCGCGTACACAAACCACCTCACAGTCACAAATAATACGAAATTAATTATATTAATTATTAAAATGCTTTCTATCTTTTTTAATTATTTTTTGAAAAACTGTTTTACTCGCTATTTTTTTTAACCAAAAAAGTTTTTTACTAAGGGTCTATCTCACACACACACTATATATATATATAGTCAACAACATATGAAGTGGATGAAAGTTATACATGAATTTTGAACGATAGCCGTTCTTGTCATAGGACTTTTTTGATCCACTTCAAATGTTGACTACTGTACATTTATATACACACATTAGCTAGTTTGAGATTTATATATATAAAAATCTGATATCAGATACTGTAAAATGCGGCTACTTGTAACTGATTTAATCCTTAAGTTTAGTTTGGTTGGTTTACCAATGTATTCAAGCTGATTCTGTGAAGGTAAATGCATTTTTGATCTTAAAATAAGAATGGAATAAATATAGATGTAATCACATGCAGCACATTTTTAGGGTAACAAGTGTGGTGGACTTTTTACACCTTTAACACTTTTCTTGCATTGTACAAACTGTAATTCCATGCAAATCTACTATTAATATTGACATCGATTTCAACAGAAGCAGAAAATCAACTCAAACGACATTCAAGAAGATGTAAAGCCCGAAACATGTAAACAACGAAAGCAACAGATTTATTGTTTCATAGCATAATGACAAGGCAAGATGAAGTTTCAAGACAACGTCTCAACACCGCAAAACCAAAGAGTGATAAAAAGGGAAAAGAGAAACTCTGAAAACATCCTGGTACCATGAGAAACAATGTAAGCCGAGCTATAAACGTGTGCGGTTATGTGTGAAAAGTTGGTCTGGTTTATGTGTGTGTGGGGGGGAATAAAAATAAAAATCACCAGGTTAAGATTTTATTTTATATCCATGAAAAGATGAAATCAGAGGGGGAACAAACATGAGAAAATAATATCCACATCAAAATCATTTCAGTCAATTAACGACCTTTAATTATTAAAAAAGGGAAAAAAGAACCAGTTTAAAATGCTGAGAAAAAAAAAAAACCCGTTCTCTTCAGTGTTGGTTTTAATATTCCCGCAGGCGTTTCCTTCATCCGCCTGCCCTTATTTTCCAAGATAAAAAAAAAGCTACTTCTAAACACACTCTTTCCCCTCTACACTTCCATCAAATGTTCTTTTGGTTTTGCTGACTAGTTTGGAGCAACTAGATCACGGTGCGTAACTCTTGCTGTCTGAGGCGTTGTTTGTATCTCAAATAATGATGCTGGTCTCACACACACACACACACACACTCTCACACACACATCTGCGACTGGCTTCCTCTCTGTAGCCGCCGAGCTTCTACTGATGTATAAGTAACCGGATGAAACGGTCACTCAGTTATTGACAGATCAGTGTGGGCGACTGCCGGCTACGGGACGTGACGGGGATCGTTGTAAAATGTCTGATTCTCGTGTGCTAGATCTCTCCGGACTCTCTCTCCTCGGAGCTGGAGCGCTGATCCCGCTCCAGAGACACGGATCGCTCCCGCTCTCCGGTTTGGCTGATGTCTGGGGAGGCCGGGGATCGCTCTCTCTCCGGGTCCCGCCGCCCGTTGTCCCGCCATCTCTCGTCCGCGGGGGTTTTCCCGCCATCTCTCCTGAGGGAGAGGCTGTTCCGGGTCTCTGGTGTGGGAAGACCTGGAGAAATCCAGGTCAGAGCCAGTACTTAAGAGTGCGACAGAGGAAACATTGTTAAATACTAGTTTGTTCTTTTATGTTTACAACATAAAGATTCATTTCATTGTTAAATAATTTCAACTTATTTAAATTCCACATATAAATGTAACAAAATAAAAGTGATTTCTAATGATTTAAAACAGTTTCAGATCATTTTAAATGTATGTTTAGAATTTAAGCGATTTAGTAATTTTTTTTTTAAAATAAAATGTATATAAATTAGTACATTTTAAAATATTTTCAATTTTCATTATAAATTACTTAAATTTAATTACTCATATTTAAATTCCAAATAAATAATTTAAAAATGATTGAAAATAGTTTCAGATTTTAATTCCAAACATTAATAAATTAAATTAAAAATAAGAATTACTTCATATTGTTTGAAATTCCAAACATAAATATAAAATTTAGATTAATTTCAAACTACTTTAAATAGTTTAAAATAAAGTTGAATAATATATATTTGGAATTTTAATTAATAGTTTGAAAATAATTTAAAATAAAATTCCAATATAAATTAATACATTTCAAATGATTTAAGTAAATATAATAAAAATACAAAAATTATATTTAAAAATATATAATAAAATAAGTTAATTTAAAAAATAATTTCAATTTTAAATATATATATATTTTTTTAAGTAATTTAGAATTATTGAAAATAGTTTCAAATTTTCATTTCAAATGTTAATCACTTAATTTAAAAAAATAAATAAAATTATGTTATATTTAAATTCCAAATACTATTTATTTAATCATTTATAAATAATTCCCATTATTTAATCAAATGTAAATCATAATTATTTAACACATTGGTATCTTGTCATAATGCTGTTGTTTACACTGATTTTTACCACACATAACTGCCCTTGACTACGGTACAATCAGTGTAAATCATGGCCGGTGCTCAAATGCAAGTTCCTCAATCTGACGTTGATCTGGTACCTCTTCCTTTTGCTCCTGTGCGAGTGGGAGCGAGAGCGATGGCGATCTTTGTGTCTGTGTTTCCTCTCCCGCTCTCGTTCCCGTTCTCCATCCTCACGGTGCCGACGAGAGCGATGGGAGGACGAGCTTCCTCCTTCCCTGAAAACCAGAGAGAAAGATGCAGAAACAGTACGATTTCTATGCAGATGTTACGAGAAATAAAAAACGATCCTCACCGATATCGCTCGCCACTCCTGGATCTGGACCTAAACGAGAGGGATAAAGTGATGATCACAATTAAAAGGGGACAAATCATCACGATGAAGCACAATTAATATTGTATCGCTTCTTTAAACTTAATTTTCAGATAGATTCGATAATTTTGATTCATTTCTGCGAGTCAGTGAGTTTGTTCAAAACACTGGTTCCACTATTTGGAGGCCCAATTATGAACAAACTAAATGGGGTTTGGAATCAAAAAGCGATTCCAATTCAGGAAACGGATACACCGATTCCATTGTGAGCATTTCAATATGACTTTAAACAACTCAAGCGTGAGACGACTCACTGTTTTCAGTGCTGCAAGTGTGTGTCACAGTATATTGGATCCGTGCAGCTCTTAAAGCGACAGCAGCCTAATATTCCTGCTGCCGTCTCAATAATAACGCTAATCAAACAAACGATAGAGAAAATTCACTCGTTCTTGACTGAATAAATTTTGTAACTATATTTGTAATGTATAATTTATTTAAGTGCAGTGTTATTCTACATTTAATTACAGTTTCTATTCCTTGAATACCTGAAAATCTTAAAACACTGTTTATTTCAATCGTATCTTTGTTCAGTTGTATTTATTTGTTTCGACTGTTGATTTTTTATTTGTCATTTTTTTTACTTACTGAGTGTTTACTTGTCTTTAATAATTCTTGAAATTTATATTAGTTAGGCCAGTTGTTTTTTTATGATATTTTTAAACCACAGGCAAACGTTCCTTCCTTGTGTAAGTGTTCTTTAGCCTGTTGATTTTTGTTCATGATATTCAGCTACAATTAAATGTTTTGCAATAAGACTAAATGTGAATGATATCTACGATTTTTTTTTTTTTTTACCTTATTGGAATCGAAATTAGGAATCGATAAGCAGATTCGAAATCGTTAAAAATCGTTGATACCCAACCCTACATGATTCGAGTGAGTGAAATGAAAGCCAATCACACAGAAACGCACCTCCTGCGCTCCCTCTCTCTTTCCCGCTCTCTCTCGCGCTCCCTCTCGCGCTCCTTCTCGCGCTCCTTCTCGCGCTCCCGCTCTTTCTCCAGCTCCCACTCTCTAGCTCGCTCCTCTTCCCTGTCGCGCTCCTCTCTTCTCTTCGTGCGCATGCGCTCCTGTTTCTCCGTCACAGCTTTCTGGAAATCAGAGCAGTTCGTCAGCGAGATGCTGATCGACACCGGGGGATTCAGCTCCGTTTGCTGCCATCTTACCCGCAGTTTGTCGAGTTTCTCACGGATTTCGATGAAACCCAGATGTAGTTTCCCTCCAAAGTGGTCGGCGAGTCTGCGGTCGTTGTCGTGGAGGCCGAGATAAGCGGAGCAAACCTCACACACTCGCAGCTTCTGCTGCTGGAAGCTGGAGGCCGGCATAGAGTTGCGGTATATGTCCTAAACACAAACACGCTGTTTAGATGAGCACAATTAACTGTAATAATGCAGTTACAAACATGAACACCTTTCGTTTGTGATTTATACAACCTTATACAACAGGTATAAGCACTCATTTGTCCCTCTCTCAGTTAAGCTCATAAATGAGCAGCGATGAACATGTGACCATGAATTTATTAATGTACTGTATATCTGTGATTGAATGCATGTATGAATATGATATAATATTACTTTGCTCAAGTAGCCATAGAAAAATGGTAATTTGCAATTTTGCACAGCTCCTTTGAGTAGCCCTAATGTTCTATGTACTTTTGTCTTAATCTTGTGCTTTTGTGGTGTGTCTCTGTTGTAACTCTTGCAGCAATTTCTCTAGGTCCAAACAAATTTCTCCTTGGGGAGACAAATAAAGATACTTTGACTTTGATTTAAATCAGATCCAGAAGACTAAAGTGTAGGGCTGCACAATTAATCGAATTTCTAATCGGATGCCACGATTATGTAATCGTTCAAAGCCGCGATTACAAAAAAAGTCCACTTATATTATTCTGCGCGCTTAAGAAGTGTGTTTAGAGCAGTGGTTCTCAACCTCTCCTGCAGGGACCCCCTGACAGGACATGTTTTTGTTTTAACCCTGAAATGGCACACCTGATTCAATTAATTAAAGGCTCAAAGGCTTAATGTGTAGCTGACTAATTGAATCAGGTGTGCCATTTCAGGGTGAAAACAAAAACATGTCCTGTCAGGGGGTCCCTGCAGGAGAAGTTGAGAACCACTGGTTTAGAGCATGTCATGTTGTGAGGGGAATCACGACTACTTCAGAGAACCCAGCACAATAGGAACTACCAGGGACGTAAGTGTACGCTGAAATAAAAAGTCTCTCACCTCAGAAAAACGGACTTTCCTATACGCTGTTTAGATAAACACAATTAACTAGGGCTGCACGATTATGACAAAAATCATAATTGTCAATTATTCCCTTTAATATTGTAATTGCGATTATTAATTACGATTATCACAATCTACATTGAATAATGTTTTGAATAGCTTTATGCCGTTGTTTGAAGCGACTGCATGCCATATTGTTATATCAAAATAAACACGCTGAAAACACCCTTCCTGAAAAACTTTTATTGCTTTTCTATAGCATTAAGCCTTAAATGTCAAATATACTTTTTTTTTATTTAAAGAAACCAAACCAAAGTAAAAATATGCATGGTATTAAAATGTTATACTAAAACTAAAATTAAAACAATGGGGAAAAAACCCTTAAGATAAGCTGTAGAAAAAAAAAACATCTTAAGCGCACAGAATAATGCAAGTAGACTTTTTTTTGTAATTGCGCCTTTGAACGATTATATAATTGTGGCATCCGTGATTGTAATCACGATTACAAATTCAAATAATTGTGCCGTCGTACAATTAACTGTAATAATGCCATTGCAAACATGAACACCTTTGATTTGTGATTTGAATCAGTTCCAGAGGACTATAGTGATATGTCCAGCTTTGACCCCACACTGACCTCTGCCTCTTTCTTCAGGGTGCGCGTTTTCTCCACCTTCTCCAGCACCTGTTGAGCCTCCTCCACGTTCCCCTCGCCGCCCAGTTGCTCCGCACGCGCCAGCAGCTTCCCGATCTCCTCGTTCAGCTCGTGCACACGCTCCGCCTGCAACACACACACACACGTCACACACTCAGAGCACAGCAAGAGGTCTTAAAGGTGGAGGAGTGAAAACAGGCTGGTTGATACTAAGGGTCAGAGAGGGAGGGAAATGCTCATGAAAAACTAAAGACTTGAATAATGTTATAAACTGATCTCAAGCTAAATAAAATAAAAACTATGAAAAAGCAAGATATTATGGAAGTCTGTTTATACCACAGGATTAAAAAAAACAAAAACAATATCTCACAATTCTTTCTCCTCACATTTATAAGATTATAACTAGTGATGCACCGAAATGAAAATTTTGGGCCGAAACCGAATATTTAGGATGCACTTGGCCGAAAGCCAAAACTGAAGCCGAAAATGGCTTCTTTTAAAAACTTATACTAATATACACAGTACAAAACCTAAAATATTTTTAACAATAAATATAAATAATAAAACCAAATAATATTATTCTTCAAGTTTTATGTTCCATCAAATAAAATAGTTTTTTAACAGTTGTGCAAAAAGATCCACAATTATCTTAATAACTGCACACAAAATCACAGAATGGCAGTGGGCCTCTATTCTGCTGCTGCATGTAAACAATTTTTTACTTGCATTTTAAATTGCTGTGCAAAACAATGCAAAACAACAGTGCAAAAATAGCACTAGAACGTAATCCAAACTCAAACTGTAAACAACATGTAAGCCAATGTAGCCTTAGGAAACACAGTTGTGCAGTGCTACGCAAATTTTAATGTAACTGCTATACACACAGAAAATTGGACTGGGGGTCTTACATGCGCTTCATGTGGCACACTAGCACACACAGGTCTCTCGCTCTCTCTCTCTCTGTCTGGCGTGCGCGCGCTACACGGTTTGGAGCACGAGCTCTTGCTCGCTCGCTCTTCCGGGAGATTTGAACTAATTTGCGGGCATCAGGGAGCCGCTATCAATATGCGGGAGACATCCCTATCTTTGATAGGCAGACGCGTGATAACAGCTTGACCGTGAGTGAAACCTAAGCGCTTGCGCACGGATGGGAGGGGCGGGTGACATTCATTTTCGGTTTATGTTTTCGGCTGTTTTTTTTTTATTTCGGCCCGAAACCGATAATGCCATTTTCGGCCGAACAGTTTCGGCGGCCGAAATTTCGGTGCACCCCTAATTATAACTCATAATTCCGAGTTTACATCTCGTAATTCAGACTTTTGTTCTCAGAATTGTGAGTCAGAATTTTGCAGTTACTTCTTTTATTCGGTGGTGGAAACAAGCTTCCATAACATATGGTGCCTCTAAAAAATAAAATAAATAAAAAAACAGATTGAGTTCCTCTGTTTGTCTGCATTTCCTATTGAAACAGGAAGTTGGAACGGGACACATCGAAGGGCTCATCCTCTTTTTTTATTCTCATAAAAAGACCATTTATATCCCAGCTGTGGACCATGATTGACTACGTGCTAGTCTGTGGATAAAAAAGCAGGTGTGTGAAACTTCAATATGAAAATGATCTGAAAGTGAGATTGCCGAGAAGCAATGATTCAGGGATTCCCCACCGTTGCAGTGAGATCAGATCGTCAGCTCTTTACCTTGGCAGCCACTTCAGCACTGATTTCTTCCTGCGTTTCGGCCAGCCGTTTCTTGGCCAGTTCGGTTCTTCGGTCACAGTCTGCGATGAAGGACTGCAGGTGCTCTGAGGCCTGAGGAAACACACCACAATTACCATTTATGAGCGGTTTACACACACACACACACACAGCATAATGTAGATGATAGGAAATGGTTCATACTCACATCCAGCTCAAAGAAAAACTCCTGCTGTTTAGATGCGATCTCATAATCTGCTCTCAAAGCCAGATCATGAATCTTCACACACTCGCCCAGATCCATGCGCTGCACAAACACAAAGCAGGATGTCATAATGTAACCGTGGTGAGGCATAAATCGAGCGCTGCAATTATCAAACAGGTTTTTAGATGAGTGAAGTCATAACCACTGACGAGATTGTTGAGACACTTACAGTGCCAGACAGTATGTCGTGAGGACAGGACTCCAGCAGATGACTCTTACACACACGCTCATCCGTGAACTTGATCCTCTGTCGCATCGTGTCGCCTGTGGGCAACCAGATCAGACAAAATAATGAGAAACAAAAATCAAGTCACAATCAAATCATGATCATGTCAAACACATAATGAGACACACCAATGAAAACAAACAATAATGCCACAAATAAAATTATGATTCTCACTGATAATAATCATGAAAATCAATAAAATAATGACAGAGAATAATGAGGTAAAAAATCATAATTTTGATCAACATCAAGATTTAACATTATATAATTGTCAACCAAATCAGGCTGCTCAGAAATTGCCTAAAATCACGATTCTCATCAGGGCAAACGAATCATCATAACCACAATCAATGAATTCGACTGATACAAAATCATTCCAGACTAATCCTAAGATACATGACAAGCCATTTTAATTATGAGAAAATTATGAGAACCATGAGAATAATGGTTCTAAATATATAAATAAAAAAGAGAATAACACTGATTATAAAGTCATGACAAAAAAATTATGATGATTTCATGAATCATCATGTTGATCAAATTACAGTTTCTACAGCCAAAAAAAGTAGAATAAGGGAATCAAAAATGACGTGCTTTGATTCATAATTTTCCCCAATTAATTATTCATGAATCATAACAATCACGGTTCTCATCAAATAATTTGAGGGATATTAAATATTTACAGACAAATCATAAGATTCATGATGTTTGATCAAATCAAGTAACTTAACTGAAATAATTATGAGAAACAACAACGGTGTTAAACAAATCATGGCAATCGAAAAGAATAACATTATTCATAAAACCATGGGAAATGATTCTCGTCAATCAAACCGATGATTTCAATTCCATCAAATAATTAAACCAAATCCCAAGAGCCATGAATCATATTAAAACGTGATTTTTAACAGACCAGTCAGGCAAATCACGAGAAACTCAATATTTGAGCATGAATAAACGAGTTGAGTCGTTTAAAGTAAGGAATCACGGTCTGAATCAAATTCCTGGTTTAGTTTCGCTTTGCTGAGAATGAAAGAAACACTCACCATCTCTGCTGGTTCCCATGAGCTGGTCCAGCATGGCTCGCATCTGCGCCTGGGCCGACATCTCCTCTCCACAGACACGTGTGTGTGTGATATATATCGCGTTTAAACCGTTAAACTAGTGGTCTGTTTATCTAACCTGAGAAACTAACTCCTCACACAGCAGGCCTCAAAACCACCGGCCGCCGAAAACAAGACAAACCACCTCGACTAACACACTTTCTGTTCGCACTGCGTTCACTTCTGTGTGTTAAACCCCTCAGATTGTGCAGCTTATAGTTGAGATGACGCTTAAATCTGTCAGATCATAAATCAGTGAGTTAGTCTTGACTCTCAATAGTCTCGTGCGTTAGCATTAGCGGCTAACTCTTCCCCCAACGCCCCTGAATCCGCCTTATATGCGCTTATTATCAGTCCTGGCGCTGCTTTATCAGTCCGCAGATCAATATTTTGTGTAGTGATCCATATTCGCAAAGTTTTGACAGTGTTTATTTTTTGTTGTTTTATTGTTTTATTTCTTTTTTCCCCCTCTCGGAATGAGACTTCCGACCCGCGCGCGCGCAGCTCCCGCTCGGTTACGCGGCCTCGAGGAAGTGCCGCACAGCACGCGCGCTGATTGGCTGACGGGCGGGTGACGTCATAACGGTCGCGCGGCTCAGCGCGTGTAGTTCGAGCCTGTGGAGCAACATGGACACAAAAAACTCATGTTGAACTGGTTAAATCGTTTTAAACGTAAATATTTCGCACCTAACAGCAAATTTAAGAACAAAAACCTGAATCTTTACCCCTAATGTCTCTAAAAAATACTTTCTTACTGACACACACACACACACACAATATATATATATGTGTGTGTGTGTGTGTGTATATATCTAAATATATAAATATATATAATTTTCTGATGTTTTACAATGAGTTCTTTATGCAAATGAAAAAATTAATTCATAAGGTGAGAGACATTTTTTGACATTTATCAAACTACTAATAAAACTAATTTTTTTTTTTCTATAATACTTTTGAGACTGAGACGCTGGGTAGATTTAAGTTGTAAATTTAATCTTGTATAGAAATAAATATCAAGAACACACACACACACAAGATGCTGTTGTATAATGATGCATTTATAAATAATATATTTACATAAAATATTAATGATACATAATTTACACATGTTGTATAATGATGTATTTGTTTAAAATAATATATTTACATAAATTATTAATGATATATAATTTACACACATATATATTATATTGTTGTATAATGATGCATTTATAAATAATATATTTACATAATATGTGTGTGTTCTTCATATTTTTATCTATACAAGATTAAATTTACAACTTAAATCTACCCAGTGTCTCAAAGTCTAATACAAATATTATTAGTTGTATTAGTAGTATATGATAAATGTCACAAAATTTAATTTAACTTAGTATATATATATATATTCAAATGATAAAAGATTAAGGACTTAGGTATATGACAGCTTTAATCTCTCTGTTAGCATCTCACAGTTCAATAATGATCATAAATAATTACACAATAAATGACCACCAACACACAACAGTATTGGTTCTCTCTGTTTATTGTACTGATGTGGAACAGACATCTCTTAATTTATGCATGTAGTATATTATATTCATATGTATAAAAAAACATCCAGTCTAATAGTTTTTTCTCCAACTACTTCCACAGAATACAAAATCAAACCCAGCAGTGATGATCAATAAGAAGAACGAGAACAAACAGAAACACAAAGAGGTCCTCTCAGGCCGACGTCTGTCACGCTCGACAGAAACACTTGTTTTGGCACCAGAGTTCAGGAGAAACTCCTCGCTCTCTCTCACCGTACTAAAGCACATGTTAAACACTCGACTTTACACATGCAGCCGATTCAGTATTCAGACTGTCTGGTGGAGGAGAAAACGGCCCATCTATCGGCTCTCTCTCAAGAGCGAGTTTGGGTAAAGATTTTTGTTTTTGCATTCGAATAAATGTCCGAATTTAGTAATAGAGGAGAATAAATGAACATTAACACGAACTGCTTGATTCAGTTTGTACGAGAGCCAGGCCGTGCATGTGAAGCGCTTCAAAGCCAAGAGCGAAATCTGAGATATTTAACGGCAAACATTTTTTGCTTGTCGCATCTAGTTGTCGAGTGGGGAGTCGAATCTAGAGAGGGCCTCTCAATGAAAGCTTTTAAACAACAGTTTCATCACCAAGAATCACAATTCATGAATATACAGTGTATAGATATATATATAAAACAAATAATCTGCTTGCACAGCCTCCCCCCCCCTTCAAAAAAATAAAATAAAAGCAATTTGATGTGAAAACAAAATTTGTACCACCAGAATAACACAAATCCACACACATATATGACCTCAAATGATGCTACATTTGTCTTTATTATGACTATTTCCATCTTTCATTTATAGTTCTGGTCTTAAAAATCAAAGAAATTAAATTTGCGAAAAAAACAACAACCCTTTCCTTTGAGCTGTATTATATGAGAATTTGAATTTCTTAAAATAAATAAATTAAACCCCCTTAAAGCAAAACAGATTTTCCTTTGAGCTGTATTATAGGATAATTTGAATTTCTAAAAAAACTCAAAAAGTAGATGAACACATTTACAGCTGCTCTACGTGTTTTGATGCTACATTTTTCGATTTAAACAGATGAAATGTAAAAAAATAAATGTGCAATCATTACCATGTGTGATCCGAATGTTATTATCTAAATTAATGCGACACTGATGGTCTTGATGTGGGGGAAAAAAAAAAAAAAAAAAAAAAAAAAATTGGGGGCAAATGATTAATTCTTTTGATTGATTTATATGGCCGGGTTGCGCTCTCTGAGAAGTGGGCGTGGCTCCGTCTCATTCAGCCAATCGGACATCAGTGGGCGGGGTGTTTTTGCTGGTCTCGTAAGGCAGTGAGGATTTTAGGCCTCGTTACATTCGGTAACACGGAGCAGAAGCCCTGACCGACTCGCGGTGCTGATCCCGGATCAGATCTAAACCCAAACACACAGCGGCCCGTGCCGAATTCTGACCCAAGATCAGACCCATGGCGTGTGTGTGTGACAATACGTAAATACGACACAGAACTACGATAAAAAACAAAGTGGAAGTACTAGAGGAGTTCGGGATCTCTTCTGAGGTATCATCTAAAGTCTAGCTCCATAGCACCATTTCCCTACACCCTGATCAGATACATCTATCTAAATGACAGATTTAAAGGAATACCACAGGTTTAACTCGAGCATCTGTGACATGATCTTGATTATGAGTGAAAATCATTTTTTTCGCCATAGGAATGTCACAAACATGGTCCAAAGAACTCGAGCTGAACCTGAAACCTTGAAATCATTGACCACTGAAAATCACTGACCGGTTATTGTACGTTTATGGTAGATCGACCATTCTGGTCGAAATTAAATACATTAAAAATACACACTGTATTAATTAAATACACAATGTATTTACTTGTGAATCTCACCGTTAAAAATCGTCTGTGCACGAATGTTCATAATCTCTGTATCTGTTTTATTTGTTCGATTGCAGGATTCAAATCTCTCGAAATGTTAATATAACATTTTGATTCAGTAACATGTGATTCAATTGGCATTCCCTGTAAAAGGACTGGCGCTCAGATTGGCATTATGCTGATAAATTGTACATATGTACATTGAAGTACAGCCCTCATCTAAACTGGGCTTAAATTTTTACATATCTATCATTATAACTAATAAACAGTTGGACCTGGAAGTCTCATGGAAACACTTCAGCTCAAAATCAAAAGAAAATGCATGGTATTATAATCAGCATAAAGCTTTGCAAAGACTTTAGGATCATGAAGATGACAATTAAATACATTTTCCCACAAAAATTCTCATTATTGTAATGCAAAAAAGAAAATCTCAACGTCATACAAATAAGATTGGGATCGGTAAGATTTCATTTTTGAAAGAAAGAAGAAGGAAAAAGCAAGAACAAATTTTTAAAAACCTCCATTTAAATTTGTAAAGAACATCCTTACAAAGAAAAAAGTGGATCTCTGAAAGCGTCTAAAGAGGAGGTTGAGATGCATCGTAGAACCACTTATACAGATGAGGATTTAAAAGAAACACCAATACCTGTCCTTGCTGACATCCCTCCAAATCACCCCCCCCCCCCCGCAACATCACTTTAACATCTCTCCCTCATTAACAATTTGGTGATTATATTGCCATCTCTCGCCATACGAAAGAGACTCTCCATGAATTTCCTTGGCAATGTTTTTTTTGGGGTATGTTGAAAGGTCTTTCCCCAACCCTCCTTGGGACTCACACACTCATTCACACCTATGTGAATGACCTAATTTGGCATGAACCTGCTTTTCTTTGGACATGTCATTGTTGGGGAATCCCTTGGAGAAAACTCACCATGACATGGGGAGAACATGCAAACAAGATCGGCATCAGTATATGCCCTGGATGTTGTGAAATTTCTTTGGAGAAACATGAGGTTAGTATGGGAAATGCAAATTATTCCCAAAGCCTGGTGAAGAGCAGGGGGAGTGCTGATCCCAAAAGACAAGAACAGTTTCGCTACATAAACCCTCTGAATATTGAAGGCAAGATTTTCTTCAGTGTGTTGGCGCAAACAACCTAAAACAAAACCATTTTATTGATACAGCTATAGAAAAGGCTGGCATAGCAGGCTTCTCAGGATGCCTTGAACATAACAGTGTTATCTGACAGCAAATTCAGATAGCTATGAAAGGAAGGAAGGGAACTGTACATCTTGTTCCTCAATCTGGCCAACGCCTTTGGGACAGTTCCTCATTCCTTCCTGAGGATGGCTTTTGAGTTGAGTTTTTACAGGGTCCTATACTAATAACAAATCTGGTAAAACATTACTTCCAAGATTTGCAATTTTGCCTCACAACACCCAACTTTGCATGGCAGCCATTGGAAGTAGGCATCATGGCGGGGTGCACCATCTCCCCATTAGGCCTTTACGGCAATGGAGCTCATTATCAGAGCCATGAAATGGGTTGAAGGAGAACAACTACAGTTTGGTCAGCGGATTCAACCAATATGAGCCTATATAGATGATAGGTCACCATGATTTTGCCATGTTCCTGGATCAACATATTCTGTTGATCCTGAAAGAATATTCCTGTCTGAAAATTGACCCCATACCCCTACACCTAACCTAACCCATAAGTTATCACTAAAATCAGAGGGAAATGATAGGTGAATAACCCTGATTGTAAGCCTAAACTTGACATAAACTGTAAACTTGTCCCTCAAATCTGATTGGTTGATTGAAATGTTGGAACATGTTGTACTTGGTGAAATCACGTTCACCATGGAGGTCATAACTGTCCGCTGCAGCAAAAGACTTTTAGAAAAGCTTCATCAAAACATCACATGGGCAAAGATGACAATCAAGCCCAGTAATTGAAAAGCTCCATTGAAAAGCTAATGACACCGATCAAAGATTTCATTTTGATGGAATACTTGTACAAAACTGTTTTCGGAAAGGCCAGTGAAAAGTTTAGGCAGATGGTATGACCCAAACCTCAAAGACACTGGGCAGTTTGAATGATTAAAAAAGGACAACATCATGCATATAAATTAGATCACCAAGACCTTACAGTTTGGCAAACTCCCAAGACTCATGTGGCCTTTCACTGCGTAAGAGATCCCCCTCAGCAAAGTGGAAAAGCTGGAAAGGGTGATAAATGCACAGGTGAAACAGTGGCTTGGAAGTCCACAGTGCTGTGGGACTGTATGGGAATGGCCAACGAAATGACCAATTACAAGTCTGGTGTAAGAATTAAAAATGCATCAAAGCAAGTTTGGTCATGACCCTCACCGACTCTGAACGCGAACGGCGGCCCCTCGGGTGGCAGCGGGGAGAGAGCGGACACCATCTGAAGCCGTGTGCAATGCAACGTCAGCACTTCAGTCCAAAAGCTCCTCAATGGCACAAGGACACGTCAAGATGGCAAGAGATGCAGAGCGGCACGCTAAGGCAATCTCAATGGCCAAGAAAGGTCAATATGGACTATTGTGTCGCCACATCCACAACCAGTCTACTGAGGTAAATAAGGGTTTAGGAGTTGCTCTCTCCAACAAGCAATCAAGTCCATGTCGAAATGCAGCGGGAAACAGCAGGAATTGGCTGTGGATTATTAAACGGAGGGACATCAGCCGAGCGCGGGGATGAAGACTGGAGGACATGGACGCCAGGTGTCATTTTTGAGTCCTCTGGTTTTGAGTTGTTGGTTCATCAACGAAACGTCCATGAAGGAGGACCCATATATAATATTATTACCCATAAATATATTTCTAACACTCAAATCTCACTGCTGACATTAGGTGTGCCAACTTTCTCCAGGGATTGAAGCATCAAGTCCAAAAAGCTATGCAATATTTTATTTAAATTGAATAAAAACAATAATACTGTGAAATATTACTTTCAGAAAAATCTTACTGATCCCAATCTTTTGAACGGTAGTGTAAATTAAGACTACTGTACACTTTTTTAAAAATGTATCTCATTACTGTAATACATTATTCTTTTTTTACAATATATATTACAGTAATAAATATTGTAATAAGAGAAATGCTACTATGATATTACATTTTTTTTTTTTAAATCTAATGCACAGTATAAATTTACAATATGAATAGAAAATGTTTTTGTATTACAGTACTGAGAATATGGATGGAAAATCTCCATAATTGTCACTAAAATAATGTTAAATAATCTTAATGGTCTGAAAAATAGGCTTTGTTTACGTTTCCATTCGATTTTGGGGTGAAATATGACCCGGACCTTCAAAGGACATCAGTTCAACCCGTATTAAACCTAAGACTTTTATTTTGAAATACTCTGAATGTTCTCAACGCCTGCCCACTGTTTGCCATCTCTGTGAAACACTTCCTGTTATAAAACAAACTGGAGCTGAGCCAGAAAGAGGGGAAGAAACGAGTGGAAAAAAGGAACAGTTGAATGAGGGTTTCACAAAGATGTAGACAAAAGACATGAGATGGTGTGACATGAGCTGTACACAGAGAGAAGGAGAAGGTGTGTGTGTGTGTATGTGTGTGTGTGTTTACAAGCATCCCTGGGTTGTACAATTGTGTGTCACATGGTGTTATTCCACTTCACTTTGTAAGTGTTGAATTGAACGGAACGTGCGTGTGCCTTGTTAACACCTCGGTGCCGATGCTTGTGTGTGTAATTAAAGGTGCAACTTCCACCACAGTGAGGTGAAAACACTAGGAGAGAGAGAGGCGAGAGGTGTGTGAGGTGCAGCGATACACCCGTGCCTCACAGCGCAGTGAGTCTCCCCGTCAGAGCGGCCTGCAGTTCAGACGGCAGGAACACGCCGAGCTCGGTGATGATGCCGCCCGTGATCAGCTGGTGAGGGGTGACGTCGAACGCCGGGTTCCACACGTCGATCCCTGCAACCACAGAGAATCAGCTCCTTAAAAACAGCCTTGTTTTAGTATCACTGATAGACCATTGTCGTTTTTGTTGATATTTAGAGTTGGATGTTTTTTATATAACTGAAATTAAAAGTGAAAACAGAAGTTTTAGTGTTTTTGTTCTGTTAGTTTTTAAAGTGCCCTATTATGCCATTTTAAAGTCTCCTAATTTTGTTTTGGAGTCTCCTACAGTACATTTACATGCATCCAAGGTCAGAAAATTTTTTTATTTTAGGATTGATTGGTCTACTTTGCTCTGATTGGTCAGATGGCCCAGTCTTTTGTGATTGGTCTACTCTGCTCTGATTGGTCAGATGGCCCAGTCTGTTGTGATTGGTCAGATGGCCCAGTCTGTTGTGATTGGTCTACTCTGCTCTGATTGGTCAGATGGCCCAGTCTGTTGTGATTGGTCTACTCTTGGTCTACTCTGCTCTGATTGGTCAGATGGCCCAGTCTGTTGTGATTGGTCTACTCTGCTCTGATTGGTCAGATGGCCCAGTCTGTTGTGATTGGTCTACTCTGCTCTGATTGGTCAGATGGCCCAGTCTGTTGTGATTGGTCAGATGGCCCAGTCTGTTGTGATTGGTCTACTCTGCTCTGATTGGTCAGATGGCCCAGTCTGTTGTGATTGGTCTACTCTGCACTGATTGGTCAGATGGCCCAGTCTGTTGTGATTGGTCTACTCTGCTCTGATTGGTCAGATGGCCCAGTCTGTTGTGATTGGTCTACTCTGCTCTGATTGGTCAGATGGCCCAGTCTGTTGTGATTGGTCTACTCTGCTCTGATTGGTCTACTCTGCTCTGATTGGTCAGATGGCCCAGACTGTTGTTATTGGTCTACTCTGCTCTGATTGGTCAGATGGCCCAGTCTGTTGTGATTGGTCTACTCTGCTCTGATTGGTCAGATGGCCCACTCTGCTGTGATTGGTCTACTCTGCTCTGATTGGTCAGATGACCCAGTCTGTTGTGATTGGTCTACTCTGCTCTGATTGGTCAGATGACCCAGTCTGTTGCGATTGGTCGACAGCATACAACCCTATTATAAGATACTCCAAAATGAAATTAGGAGCCTTTATGCCATAATAGGGGTCCTTTAAAAGGAGCTAGTTGACCTTACTAATCGACTAGTCTGTTGTTGGATGCCTAGTAGTGTAACAGTTCTCTAATAATAACACTATACAATTTCACTCTACAGACAGCAATCTAGCTCATATTGAAACATTGTGTTTCTCCGCAAATATAAGACAGTTCGAGTGAAACTCCGTCAGATAAGATGATGACTAGATGTGGGTGTGCAGCTCTCCCGTCCCGTTCCCGTCTGAAACTCCTGGTCTTGTCCACTGTGCGTCAGACAGTTCATGAGAGTTGTGCAGTAATCTGTCCCTCCCCCCCCCGAGACGCCGGCAGCTATTAACCGCTGCAGCTTTAATTAATCTGATGCTACTGACTCGTCTCTCTCTCTCTTCTATTTTCACACGTATGTAGGATCATTCCTCCCTCGCTCGCTCTCATATCACAACCGTTTAATTAAAAGCAGCTCTGCTGTTTCAAATCTCACTTAAGCCCTGCGGTCGGTCTGTCTCTCTCTCACACACACACACACACACATTCTGACTTTCTCACCCCTTCTTCACTAAAATAACCTGCTGATTTGAACATTTACAAAGACAAAAATACTGCACATAAGTGCAAAAAACATAATGGCAGGTGAAAATTTACCACACACACACACACACACACACACTCTGACTTTCTCACCCCTTCTTCACTAAAATAACCTGCTGATTTGAACATTTAAAAAGACAAAAATACTGCACATAAGTGCAAAAACATAATGGCAGGTGAAAATTTACCACACACACACACACACACACACACACACACACTAGAGTTTGAAATGTGTAATTAGGCATAACACTAATGCACAAAAACTGCAATAGCTTGATAAGAAATCCTGCAATTATATTCCATTACTCCTTTAAAACATTTATGGCGCTTTTCCACTGCATGGTACGGCGCGGCACGGTTCGGCTCGCTTCGCTTTTCCACTGCGTGGTACGACTCGGCGCGGCGCGGCACGGCTCAGTTCGCTTTAGCTCGGTTGCTTTTCCACTGCAGTTAGTACCGCTTCAAAGTGGGTGGGATTATGACTGATCGTTATAGTTTATCCGCTCCTCGGCAACCAGCAAGAGGAACGTCTGCACTTCTCGTCCACTGACCACGATTCAGCCATTTCTTTTTTGGAAGTTTTTTTTCTTCAAGCAAGTCGTTTTAAAACAGGTGCTACAGCGGTGGCTGTTACTGGCTATTTAAATCTAGCGGGTTTGATGTCTCGCAAATACAATGACGCTGGTAGTGACGATTCTGTCTGTCTGACCAATCAGTGATCTGCAGTGTTTTCACGTCACATTTTAGTATCGCTACGGTACGCTTGGATCCTCAACAGAGGTGGTACCGTTTAAAGCAAGCCGAAGTGAGCCGTACCGTACCGTACCATGCAGTGGAAAAGCGCCATTAATGTCTACATTAATAATATAATAAAATTCGATACGAATAAATTTTTGAGTTAATGTTACTACAGTAAATCATGGTAAATGTTGGCAACTTGAGGACTAAAAAAAGTTTGTCAAATTTGTACCATTTTCATGTTGATTTCTCCTTTCACACACTCACCAGGTGCAGCTACAGGAACCCCATTGATGCTGGTGAGCTCCACAGCGGGGCGTTCCTCGATCACGATGTCTCGCCCGCTCTCCAGACTCAGGTCGCAGGACGTGCTCGGCGCCGCCACGTAAAACGGCACCCCGTGGTGTTTGGCAGCGATGGCCAGCTGATACGTGCCCACTTTGTTCGCCGTGTCACCGTTCGCAACAACCCTGTCCGCTCCGACGACGACAGCTGTGTGCACACAAGAACGTTACAGGGGTCCTATAATGCCCTTTTTACAAGATGTGAAAGATATCCCCAGAGTGTGTGTGTGAAGTTTTAGCTCAAAATACCCCACAGATATTTTATAGCATGTTAAAATTGTCACTTTTTGAGGGTGAGCAAAAACGCATCGTTTTGTGTGTCCCTTTAAAATGCAAATGAGCTGCTGCTCCCAGCACAGAGGGCAGAGCTTCAACAGCTTGTGTGTGTGTGTGTGTGTGTGTGTGTGTGTGTTAGCAGCTCCGATTACCTCGCACACACGCACTGAACATTTAAAAAACTTTTAGCCTTTTATGTTCAAACCGGAGTCGGACAAAGATGGAGAGACTCAAGAGGAAGTGACAACATGTAGAAGCAACAGGACGTTTCTGAATGGTTAGTTGATGAATTTATGTAGCTGATGTGTAGTTATCTTCTAGTCAATGATTAGCATATTCTTCATGATAATCTATAAACCGCATTCCCAGGGGCGGGGTTTATGTAAATTTTAGGGTTAGTAATGTCACTTACTCATGAAGAAGCTCATTGTAGTCCCTACCAGCAGTTTGATTTTGTTTTTTTTTCCTTTGTTTTTATTAACCAGAGAAATGTAGTAGTATACAGTATCGTATACAGAATTGACAATGATCCGTCTTTTTTTTTAGCCGTTTTTTGTAGTCCTTAAAAAGCGATTTCTGTATAAGAAAATTTCTCCCTTTGCTTTGAACTTTGAGCGTCGTAACTTTGCAGATGTTGTTTATGCTCAAACAGCAACATTACACACTAGCTAACGTTAGAAAAGTGAAATCATGATCAACTACCCCTTTAACATCTGCCAGACCTGATCCAGAAACGAAAAGGGGTGTCACCTGTGATGCCCTTCTCCCTCATGGCGAGCGCTGCCATGCTGTCTGTGATGAGGGTGGCAGGGAAGCCCTCAGCGACGGCCTCGTACGCCGTCAGTCGGGCGCCCTGGTTGTAGGGCCTCGTCTCTGTGCAGTACAAGCGCTTCAAGCGGCCCAGCGTGTGCAGCGACCGCACCACTCCTGCGCGGATCAGATACACACATTCATTTCCAGCATTTCTAAACCAGCGCATGGTGTAAGGTGGGGTAAGCGGGAAGGTCCTTGCACACTGAGTCTGAAATTTTTTCGTTTTTTCGTATTTGTCATTCGGTGGCTCTGAATTGTCAAAACATCTCAAATGCTTGCCATGGATGAGAAAAACGGCATTTTTTTATGACGGATAAAAGTATCAGAGGCAGTGTGTAAACGTGATTGCCACAACGTGAGGTCGTATTTATTTTTTGACATGCAAAAATTTCAGACTCGGTGTGCAAGCAGCTTTAGTCGACCGACACACGAACAAACAACAACAAACGTGTGTAGACAATCAATATTAATATGACGGTGGAAGAGAGAGAACGAGAAAGAGGGAGATTTGAAGGAAGACTGCACTGCTGAAATATAGATGAGACACAATACAAAACAGAAAAGCTCAGGAACAGGAAAATAAAGGGTTATGTCAGATTAGAAGCGCTGGAGAGAGCTAAACAGGAAGGCCTAAAAACAGACACGGCGTTGCTTTGATTCACTTCACACGTGAGTTAAGGCCCGTTCACAACAAGGACGATAACGATAAAGATAACGATAAAAATATAGTTATAAAAATCTTTAAACCATTTAACCCTTAACCAATGTCAAAGTCAAATTTCCACTCTGTGACAAACAGAATGGACAATAAAGTTCAACTCTAACTCTAATGCGCCCGCGGACTCACCGAGAGCTGTGCCGTATCCCGCTGTGGCGAGGCTGCCGGTGTTGCAGTGTGTGAGGATGGTGACCGAGTCTCGCGGGACTCCTGACAGGATGTGCTGGGCGCCGTAGTTGCCTATTTTTTTGTTGTCGTTCACGTCTCGCTCCAACATCTCCTCAATCCAGCCAATCACGCTGCAGCAGGGGCGTGGCCAAGAGAGAAACACATTAATACGCTGGTCTGTTATGGTTAATAATCCTTTGCTGGAGATTAAAGGTCATAAATATAATTGTGGTTATCAATTTAATTGGTCTATGATGGTGAAAGTTGGATAAAAAGTGAATTTGAACACAATAGCATATCATTTCCTTTAACGCTTTTTATTAATTATGTTCTTCAGTTAAAAACAACAGTTATATTATATATACTTATTATAAATAGAGTAAAAAAACAGTAACACTGTGATTTATCACAATTTAAGATGACAGTTTTCAATATACTATATATTTTGAATATGTTGTATTTTATTCCTGTGATGGTAATGTTTTTTAATTAAAATAAATGTTTTTTTGATCAATTAAATAATTAAAGAAATTATTTATATTTTATGTGGCTTTTTAGCTTAGTACTTTAGATAGGAGTTTGATTATTTTAATATTAATAATAATTTATTAATAGAAATATTTTAAATGATTCTTTTAAATATTTCTAAAGGTTTAAAATATTAAATTAATAATAACTAAATATTTTTGAAAGCTAATAGCATTATTTCTATATTAGCATTATTTTGCTCATTTCTCTTCATAACTAAGCTAGTCTCAAATAGCCACATTTTTGACAATCCTACGTTTCTCACTGAACATATTCTGGTCAAAAACACCAGAAAAGCATATAATGTGTGTTCAGAATTTCAATTCAACTTTAAGACAGATTTCACAGACGCATAGAAAAGCTTGTTTCCGCCACAAAATTAAAAAATTAAAAAGGTAATTGTGAAATTTAATCTCACAATTCTAACTTTTCTCTGAATTGTGAGATATAAACTCGCATTTCTAAGCTATAAAGTCCAAATCTGAGAAAAAATATAATTAAAAAAATAAAATCACAATTACCTTTTTATTTTTTATTCTGTGGCGGAAACAAGCTTCCACAGACATAACTCAAGAAGACAAAGCCGAGTATATGATTCTGCTCTGGACTATCTTGCTATCAAACGTGTCTCCAGCAAATCCCTGAATATTATTAAAAGATGTCAATTCTCGGTGTCACCTGTCTCTCAGCTGCTCTGTGTTTTTCTCCATGCTCTCGTTCTCGGTGAACTCCATGAGCTCGCGCGCGGCTCGGCCCATGTTGACCGCCGTGGGCCGGGCGGAGGTCAGGTGACACAGAGACTCCCTGATGAAGGACACAAGGTCGTCGCCCCCGGCGCCCCCCCGCAGCTCCACCGCCAGGCTCAGGCACCCCACGATGGCAATGGCGGGAGCGCCGCGCACCTGCAGGGTCAAAGGTCACACGCCAGAGAGTCAGGGCCAAACGCTCTACAATGTTTCTCATTGAAGGGTTAGTTCTCCCAAAAATCATTTACTCACTCTCATGTTGTTCCAAACCTGTATGAGTTTCTTTCTTCTGTTGAACACAGGAAATTTTGAAGAATGTTGGTAACCACTGACTTAAAAAAAAAATTATTATGAAAGTCAACCGTCTGCAAACCAACATTCTTCAAAATATCATCTTTTGTGTTCAACAGAAGTAAGAAACTCATACAGGTTTGTTAAAACATGAGGGTGAGTAAATGATGACAGAATTTAAATTTTTGGGTGAACTGTCCCTTTAAGGGTAGGATTATTCCTTCACGCATTCTGCTCTCACAGATCATCTATTTAAATTGATTTTCATTATTTTAACACTTCCATTCAGGTCTAAAATCAACTAACTGATTATTAATTATTAAAATAACAGGGGGACTTTAAAAACAACAGTTAATTATATTATAAATACAGTAAGAAAACAGCAATACTGATGCATTACAATTTAAAATAACTTTTCAATATACAATATATTTTAATATGTTGTAAAATGTATTTTATTCATGTGATGGAAATGTTTTTGATTATATTATAATATTATAAATGAAAGAATTTGTTTTTAAATCAATTAAATAATTAAAAATTGATTTTATGTGACTTTTTAGCATTGTAATTTAGATTAGTTTGATTATTTTAATATATGTTGTAGGAAAAAAATGACTATGAAAAGTCAACTGTCTGCTAACCAACATTCTTCAAAATATCATCTTCTGTGTTCAACAGAAGTAAGAAACTCATACAGATTTACAACATGAGGGTGAATAAATGATGACAATTTTCATTTTTTGGGTGAACTGTCCCTTTAAGAGGAGGTTTATTCCTTCACGCATTCTGCTCTCACAGATCATCTATTTAAATTGATTTTCGTGATTTTAACGCTTCCATTCACGTCTAAAATCAGCTCACTGGAATGGAAAACTACATTATTACAGTGAAAAGCCCCATTGATCAATTAATACTGATGTGAGAGATAAATAAGTTCACTGTTTTGAGTTTTTGTGGACACACATTTTTCAAGGACAACGTCATTTTCTTTTAAGAGTTTCAATGAAATGCTCATAAATCATGCATAGCAGTCACAGTTCAGAGGTTATTAAACAACTCCAGTAGAAATGACATCGTGTGTGCGGTATGATGTCATCATTACTTTAGAACTTCTGCCATTATGATAACAATAGAGGATTATGACATCATTCTAAAAGTGGTCATTCCATTTAGTTCAAAGAGCTGATTACATGACTGTGATGTCATAGTGGTTTAATAACAGTATGACATCACCATTCTTAAAGGATTAGTTCACTTCAAAATTAAAATTTCCTGTTAATTTACTTCCCCCCCACGTCATCCAAGATGTTCACGTCTTTCTTTCTTCAGTCGAAAAGAAATTAAGGTTTTTGAGGAAAACATTCCAGGACTTCAATGGGGTCCAACGGTTTAAAGGTCCAAATGTCAGTTTCAGTGCAGCTTCAAAGTCTCTACACGATCCCAGCCGAGGAATAAGAGTCTTATCTAGAGAAACCATAGTTCATTTTCTAAAAAAAAAAAAAACATTTATATACTTTTTAACCACAAATGCTCATCTTGCACGTCCACGACTTCACGCATTACGCGATCACGTTGAAAGGTCAGGTGGTAACCTGACGTAGGCGGAAAATGTAGATTAGGCCGAAAAAATCTATCTAATTTTCTCCTTCAACTTCAAAATCATCCAACATCGTTGTTTTACCTTTCATTTTTTTAGTAAATGGCGTTTGACTTAGTCTTTGCACGTTCACTTGGTAAACACTAGGTCGGTCCTTCCGCCAACATCACGCGTGACCTTTCAATGTGATTACGTTATGTGTGGCGCATCGCATTTTTTTAGAAAATGGCCGATGGTTTGTCTAGACTCTTATTCCTCGGCTGGGATTGTGTAGAGACTTTGAAGCTGCACTGAAACTGACATTTGGACCTTTAAACCGTTGGACCCCATTGAAGTCCATTATATGGAGAAAAATCCTGGAATGTTTTCCTCAAAACCCTTAATTTCTTTACGACTGAAGAAAGACAGACGTGAACATCTCGGATGACGTGGGGGTGAGTAAATTATCAGGAAATTTTAATTCTGAAGTGAACTAATCCTTTAACTGAATACACACTACGTGTCTTTATACCAAACACTCTTGGTGAACCATCAGAGAAGATGAATGGAAAGTCTGGTGACCGTCACTTGATTTGTCACTTCCTGTCAATTAGTAAAGCTTATGACAGTGACAGCGCCTGGCACACGACCAAACCCCTCAACCCCTGATTGATCAATAATTCATGCGAGATATTTGCAGTAACGACTATTAATGAGGCGCAGACGTGTCTGCCGGAAAACCAGCACCCCAACACATTAATTATGCACTGCATTAATCAAGACTGTAACGGCGTGAGGAAGAACATTCGAGCAACAACCCCTTTATGATGTCACAATCAATGTGTGTTCGCAAACAATAAGGGGCGGTTCACGCGGGACAGGTACTTGTGTTCAAAAAGTTCGGAACAGTTTTGAAAGGGATATGTGAATAAAAGCCCAAATTAAATCTATTCATCATATAAAGCGATGGAGTCTCTTTGGAAATTTTGAACTAAACCGCTCGAGTCATATGGATTAGTTTTACGATCTCTTTATAAACGTTTTGAAGTGGTAGTTGCGTAGCTGTCAATGGACAGGCAGAAAGAATTCAGATTTCAGTGAAAATATCTTCATTTGTGTTTTGAAGATGAACGAAAGTCTTACGGGTTTGGAACGACATGAGAGTGAGTAAATGATGACAAAATTTACATTTTTGGGTGATTAACCCTTTAAACTTGACATGCCTTTGATGCCATCATAAAAACACAGCAGCCAAAAGCATCTATGTGATGCATCAGTGCGTGGACCAAATTAATTAGTAAATTAGTGCAAGAAACAATCGAAACAGAACACAAGGGACGTTTTTTTTTAACTTAACACTTTAAAAGGTGCATGAGATGCTGAAAAAAATTATTAACTATCTGTCTACCAAACAAACAAACAAAAAATTAGAACACAAACAAAACACAAGTGCACGTTCTTCTGCGTGAACAGTCACTTATACAGAACGTTTCCAAACGTTCCAAGTTCCCGATTGATTTTCCTTTTAGGAGCATTCCAAGGAATTTATTTTCCATCATTTTCAAATATAAAAAAATTATGGCGGAAAACAAAATTAAGACGCACGTCTGCATTATTCAAAAATAAACAGCGCAGACTGAACGCAAGAACGCGTCCTGATGCGCACAAGCGTTCTGTGCAGGATTCATTCCAATAGATCTGAGAGGCCAACTTGGATTTCATTAGTGACATTATTAACCGCGATTCAATCCTTTAATTTCCTATGGTATGAATATATTCACCAGGCTTACATGGACTTTACATCAAGCGCAGGTTATGCAGATCACACATGCACACGCACGAACAAAGCGCGACCCCGTGCTCTGATCCGACACAAAGGAACCTCAGCCCGGCTTTGAGATGTTCGGATGTGTGTGAACGGAACCGGGCAGAGGATCCGTGCATCGGGCCTTCCGTAACGTTACCTTCATGCTCTTGATGGCCTCATATCCGTCCCGCACCGAACGGATCTCGTCGAACACGGTCTCGTGCGGCAGCAGCAGCTGGTTGAGGATCTGCAGAGACCCGGACCGGTACCGGATCGCTTCCAGCGTCATGACCCGTATGAGATGCGGATGAAGGGATTCCGGGAGCGCTGTCGCCGATGTGTGACGGGTTCCGTCGGTCCGTCTCGAGTCCTGTGGATTCGGGGTGTGTTAAAAGCAGGGTGAATCGCGAGCGAGGCGTGGGCGTAGTTTAAAGGCCTGCCCGGACTGGGGAAAAAAGCTCACGGCTCACGGAACCGCGTGTTCTCTCCGGTAGGAAGCCCCGCCCATCTGGTCCCGCCCACATCTGTCAATCATCCTCCAGCAGAGACTGCGCGCTCCCGTGTGCTGCATTTGACATTCAGCTGAAGCAGCTTGTTCTTATAACTACGACAAGGCAACACAAATGTAAATATCGATTAAAATGCACACTGTTCAGTGAGTTTGATATTTTAATACGTCATGATGACGTTATTCACATCAGAGGGCTTTTAATGTAAAGGAATCGGTTCTTAAAATAAAATTTCTGTAATAATTTACTTACCTTCATGTCTTTGCAAACGATATGTCTTCTGTGTAACATTAAAACTAGATGTTCACACGGATCTTTTTAGTTAAAGTGAATGGGGACTAGGTCTGTTGAGCGCCAAAAAATAAACAAGTAATAATAACTGTATAATAATAACTCTAAAGATTTACTAATCAATCATTCTAATTCTATGAGATAATGAAAGTACACCACTGCTATAACGATAACGACACAGAGGAACGATATTGTTGGAATCACTTTCAGAACGATTTTTTCCCCAGCCAATGATAAAAACATTGACATCCAATCAGAATCCACCCTACTTTCAAGAGCTCGAGCATTTAAAGCGGCAGATAACAAACAGAACGTTATCGTTATTCCTTGGTGTTTAAGCTAAAATAGTTATCGTTGAACGGGCCTTATGGGGCTAGTCACACAACGCATTGTTGTGTAGAAAAATACGTGGGCAGATGGATGGAAAAAAACAAGTTCTCCAGATGCATTTTTTAAAACATATTTGTTCAAGACTCAGCAAAAAAAAAAAAAAAAAAAAAAGGAAAAAAAGAAGCTAGACTTGGGCACAGCGGTCAAAGACGTCCATCTAGCACGTTTGCATGGAAATGGAAAGACAATGGATTGAAAAGAAGTGCAGTCTCTAAAAGTATAATTAAGAAGATTTGTGCACAATTTGTGAAAACTTCAAATCTCATTTGTGTTTGCATACTTTTACATGGCGTTTCAAGATGCCTAATGCCAAGGAAGTAAAATGAACAAGCTATGGAGTAAATAACCTACCTTTAAGTAGTTTTTTTGTTTGTTTGTTTCTAGAGAATGTCCCCATTCGCTTTCACTGTACGAAGCAGCCAGGACATTCTGCAAAACATCTCCTCCTTCTGTGTTCCTTTTAAAAATGAAAATCATACGGGTTTGGAACAACACAAGTGTGAGTAAAGGCCAGTTCACCCCAAGAACGATTTGTATAAAGATAACTATAACTAGCATGCACACCAACGGAGGATGATAACGCTCTGTTTTGTCGCCTGTCGCTTTAAATGCTCGAGTTCGTTAAAGCAGGGTGGATTCTGATTGGCTGTTGATGTTCAAAATCATTGTTAAAGCGATTTCAACGATATTGTAGTGTGGCTTCCCTTTTCTCATAGAATTAGAGCTATTATTATCGTAGCCTACATGCAGTGAACGAGCCTTAAATGATGACAGAATTTCCATTTTTAGCTCAACTTTTCTTTTTAATTATTAGCCATTAGACACATTAACAAATTAATGCAGCTTTTTAAAAATAGACCCATCATCAGAACGTCAGTACATACATTAATACATTAGGAGTGATTGCCTTCAATATGTGGGTAATAAACCTCATCTGTACATACTGGAGTGAATGAGGATGATGATGATGAAGGCAGGCTAATGGGGTTCAGACACCATCCAAAAATAATGAGAGGTTTTCATGGAAACGAGGCAGATTTATGTTAAAATGAAAAACAAAGAAAGAAAGAAACAAACACCGCCATAAAAGAGTTGATATAATGACTGACTGAATCACACAGACACACTGAACCTACTGAGATCTATATATGCGTTTCTGCTCTACACAAACAACACGGGGGTTGGGTTGTGACGGTCAGGGGTTAAAGTTGATGCCCTTTTGACTCTCAAATAGACAAGTGAAGAAAAAGAGGTGACAGCTTCCCTAAAACATGCTGAATCAGCACACAAAACCTCAAAATCACATTTCCTTCATTATCACCCAGATACGAAACCTCTTTATACACACACACACACACAATCCCCCACCCGAAACCCCGCACAATGAACCCCGTTTGATTTTCTCTCGCGTCTGTTCTCCAGCGGGGTGCGGATAATCCGCGATTATGGGATATTATCCGCATCTCCTCCATCTAACACACTCACACACACTTGAACATCTCCCCTGGAGTGCTGAGATTATTCCCATATCACAGCCGTGCAGCGGCATTATCCTAATCTGGGAATATTGTTGGACACAGATTACTGTAAAAACGCTATTATGACCCCAGATTAACAGCACTTGTACGAGAGAGAGAGAGAGAGAGAGAGAGAGAGAGAGAGAGAGAGAGTGAATGAATGATAGAAGACCAAAAAGAAAAATAGGCTTATAATAAAAAGATCAATTTCAGTTTTGTAGTGTTAGTTACACGCATTACTCTGTCAGAGGGAACGACCGTCTGTAATTCTAACTGTGATTGTATATATTTTATTTACAAAGTATTTAGGAGGAATCTCACAGTCATATTTCACAACCTATATAAATATATAATTTTAAGACCATTTGAATAGAAAATTAAGCACAATTTTCCCCATAATACACTTAGTGTATGTGTGTATATATATATATATTCTTATTCCTTATTATATAATTATTTTTAATGAATATTTTTAATTAATTTCAAATTTGAATGAAAAAATAAATGTACTACAGCAAATATTACCATCAAGTATGCTTATTTTACAATTTAAATTATATATACATTTTTCACATTATGGTTTAAATGTGCTTAATTATCATTAAAAAAAAAGTCACAATGCAAAAAATAATAAAAAATAAATCGTAATGGTCCTAAAATAATCTTATTTTGCTTTATGCCAAATATAATTTCTAATCTTTTGATTTCGGTCTGAAATATGAGCCAGGCATCTTGAAGGGTTTTGTGAGATTCCCCCAATAGTCTACGATTAATCTTCATTTTTGCATAAGGTGAGAAGAGTCTGATCTCACTCGAAACATTCACACGTCTGTCCTTACAAAAGAGAAACACACAGAGGAGTTTCTGATGGTCTGAGCCGCAGAGTGATGGAGAGCAGCAACGCAAGACGTGTGTGTGTGTGTGTGTAGTGTAGTGTGAGTGTGTGAGTCTGAGTGAGTGTATGTATGTGTAGTGTAGTGTGAGTGTGAGTGTTTGTGTGAGTCTGAGTGAGTGTGTGTGTGAGTCTGTGTGTTTGTGAGAGTGAGTGTGAGTGAATGTGTGAGAGAGTGTGTGTCTGAGTGAGTGTGTGTGTGTGTGTAGTGTAGTGTGAGTGTAAGTCTGAGTGAGTGTGTGTCTGAGAGAGTATGTGTGTGTGTCTGAGAGAGTGTGTGTGTGTGTGTGTGTGTGTGTGTGTCTGAGAGAGTGTGTGTGTGTGTTTGAGTGTGTGTGAGTGAGTGTATGTGTGTGTGTTTATGTGTGTGTGTGTGTGTGTGTGTATGAGTGAATGTGTGTTTGTCTGAGTGAGTGTGTTTGAGTAAGTGTGTGTGTGTGAGTAGTGTTTCCCTCTGCAGCTCCTTTACATCTGTCACGATTCATCTATATTGTCATGATTTCAGAAGTGTGTGAAGATTTTCTTCACTCTCTGACGGCCCGTTTCTTCCTGACTGACTCCAGCTGTGAGGGAGAGAATGACAGTGAGTTCACAGGACACGTGAGCGAGCCGAGACACTGACTGACTGCAGGTTTAACACACACACCTCGTTCTCCACCATCTTCAGCCGGCCGAGAGCGTCTTTCGCTGCATCCTGAGACACAACAACACTTCTTTAGCTTTCATCAAAGAGACTGATTCACAAATCAGGAAATTATTTCATCTCTTTACGAGCAAATGTGGCATCCAGCGTCTGCTGGGTTTAAAGGCGCATCACAAAGTTTTGATGAAACATCTGCGTTCGAGTGTTTCAATTCAACATCAAACAAAATTCACAACCCATTTTACTTCAGCCATGTCAAGTATTTCTGAGTGAAATGGGATACTGAAAGAGGGAAAATAGGAAAACTCACTCCTAATGGAAGACAATCAAGAAGGAAATACAAACTATCACTGCAGTGTGTGTGTGTGTGTGTCTGTGTGTGAGTGTGTGTGTGTGTGGTTTCGCTCACCCTGTTGCCTTGGCTGGAAAACACTTTCACTGAATCCGAGAGAGCGTGAATGAACTTCCGCAGCACATTTTCATATTCTGAGACACAGACAGAGAGACACATTAGTGATGATCTGTTTCGTTGTTGATCATTATAGCGCTGGAAAGATTAATTCATGCTAGTGAATCGGTTTATTCAGACAGTTCATTTCAATGAATCACTTAAAAAAAAATGATTCACAGATCCGTTTGAATCATCAATCAGTATTATTCCCAGCAGTCCACATGCAGCATTTCATATTCCTTTTTGTAATAAAATAGATATTTTGTGAAATACAGCTGTTGTTGACTTTTATTTCATAGTTGCATTTCATGTAAATTTACAAAATCTGGCTGTTACACTACTATTCAGACATGAAAAAAGTTAATAAATGGACCAAATAATTGTATTAATTACAATTTGAAAATTTCAAGAGGTATTTGTTAATGTTAGAGTGTGGTGTGCTAATTATTTATTTATATAATTAATGTAATTATGTACACTACTGTTGTTCAAAGGTTTGGGGTCAGTACGATTTATAAAATGTTTTTGAAATTAGTATTTTCTGCTCACCAAGGCTGCATTTATTTGATCAAAAATACAGAAAAAACAAGAATATTGTGAAATATTATTACAGTTTAAGATAACTGTTTTCTATGTGAATATATGTTAAATGTAATTTATTCCTGTGATCAAAGCTGAATTTTCAGCATAATTACTCCAGTCTTCAGTGTCACATGATCCTTCAGAAATCACTCTAATATGATGATTTGATGCTCATGAAACATTTCTGAATATTATCAGTGTTGAAAACAGTTTTATATTAATGTGGAAACAATGACACATTTGATTTCTGGATTTTTTGATAAATAGAAAGTTCGTTAATTTGAAATAGAAATCTTCTGTAACATTATATATGTATTTACTGTCACTTTGATCAATTGAATGCGTCCTTTCTGAACAGAAATGTGATTTTCTTTCTTTACTCAGGTTTCTTAATGACTCTACAGTTGTCCCTCGGCCTCCTCTGTTACAGCTGGTGGTGTGTCACCTGTCAGCGCTGCCGGGTGTTTCTCCAGGAATGATTTCTGCCACTGCAGTCGCTGACAGACGTCCATGTGCTGCTTCACCAGCTCTGACGGCTCTCGTCTGTTCTTCTTATAATCACTGATCTGAAGAGATGCACAAACTGACTCATCACACACTCCATATCTGCTTAAAAACAGTCAACAGCACCAACACACACCTTCCACTCCAGTCTCTCTTTGTCGTAGTGAAGCAGGCTGAAGCTGTGCAGTTTATATTGCGGAGGAGACGAGCTGAAACAGAGATACACACACGTGAACACACTCATAGATGAGCTGAAACAGAGACACACACACATGAACACACTCATAGATGAGCTGAAACAGAGACACACACACGTGAACACACTCATAGATGAGCTGAAACAGAGATACACACACGTGAACACACTCATAGATGAGCTGAAACAGAGACACACACACATGAACACACTCATAGATGAGCTGAAACAGAGACACACACACGTGAACACACTCATAGATGAGTCAAGTCAAGTCAAATATATTTATATAGCGCTTTTCACAATACAGATTGTATCAAAGCTGCTTCACAGTATCAATCAAAACAACTTAACAATGTTTGTTTATTACTGGAAAAAAGACATCCAAGTTTGGTAGAGCTGATCAATGGTATGATTGGTTAATTAATTTGAATATCCCCAACTGAGCAAGCCAAAGGCAACAGTGACAAGGAACCGAAAAACTCCATCCAGTGACCTAACGGTGTCCTAACACCCCATCAGATGACCCAATGGAGAAAAAAAAACCTTGGGAGAACCCAGGCTCAGTCGGGGGCCAGTTCTCCTCTGGCGTTTATGAACTAGAGGCCGAATTTACAGTAACTGTAAGATAAAAAATTTATATGAATGCCTGGCTAAATAGATGCGTCTTCAGTCTAGTTTTAAACTGGGAGAGCGAGTCTGAGCTACGAACAATATCAGGAAGGCTATTCCAGAGCTTCGGAGCTAAATGTGAAAATGCTCTGCCTCCTTTGGTGGATCTGGATATCCTAGGAATGACCAGAAGCCTCGAATCTAGTGATCTTAAAGAGCGCGATGGATTGTAAGGCGATAGAATATCCGTTAAATAGACTGGAGCTAAACCATTTAGAGCTTTATAAGTCAAAAGCAATATCTTGTATTTAATACGGAACTTTATAGGTAACCAATGAAGTGATGATAAAATCGGTGTTATATGATCATATTTTCTTGATCTAGTAAGAACTCTAGCGGCTGCATTTTGCACTAACTGTAGCTTGTTTATTGAAGATGCAGGACAACCAGCTAATAAAGCATTACAGTAATCTAGTCTCGAGGTCATGAATGCATGAACTAACTTTTCTGCATCAGAGACTGATAGCATATTACGTAGCTTAGCAATGTTTCTAAGGTGGAAAAAGGCAGTTTTTGTAACATATGAAATATGCTTTTCAAAAGACAGGTTGCAGTCTAATGTAACACCCAGGTCTTTTACTGTAGCGGATAAAGTAACAGGGCATCCTACTATGTTAAAGTCGTGCTGTGAAAGGTTTTGTGGACGGTTTTTAGAACCGATAAGTATTACCTCTGTCTTGTCTGGATTTAATAAAAGAAAATTACGCGTCATCCAATCTTTTATATCTTTAACACAATCTGTCAATTTGGATAATTTAGCGTATTCATCTGGCCGTGATGAAATATATATTTGAGTGTCATCAGCAGTGAGTGTCATGAGCTGAAACAGAGACACACACACGTGAACACACTCATAGATGAGCTGAAACAGACACACACACACGTGAACACTCATAGATGAGCTGAAACAGAGACACACACACGTGAACACACTCATAGATGAGCTGAAACAGACACACACACACGTGAACACACTCATAGATGAGCTGGAACAGAGATACACACACGTGAACACACTCATAGATGAGCTGAAACAGAGACACACACACGTGAACACACTCATAGATGAGCTGAAACAGACACACACATGTGAACACACTCATAGATGAGCTGAAACAGACACACACACGTGAACACACTCATAGATGAGCTGAAACAGAGATACACATACGTGAACACTCATAGATGAGCTGAAACAGACACACACACGTGAACACACTCATAGATGAGCTGAAACAGACACACACACGTGAACACACTCATAGATGAGCTGAAACAGAGACACACACACGTGAACACACTCATAGATGAGCTGAAACAGACACACACACGTGAACACACTCATAGATGAGCTGAAACAGAGACACACACACGTGAACACACTCATAGATGAGCTGAAACACACACGTGAACACACTCATAGACAAGCTGAAACATACACACACACACACGTGAACACACTCATAGATGAGCTGAAACAGACACACATACGTGAACACACTCATAGATGAGCTGAAACAGACACACACACGTGAACACACTCATAGATGAGCTGAAACAGAGACACACGTGAACACACTCATAGATGAGCTGAAACAGAGACACACACACGTGAACACTCATAGATGAGCTGAAACAGAGACACACACACGTGAACACACTCATAGATGAGCTGAAACAGAGATACACATACGTGAACACTCATAGATGAGCTGAAACAGACACACACACACGTGAACACACTCATAGATGAGCTGGAACAGAGATACACACACGTGAACACACTCATAGATGAGCTGAAACAGAGACACACACACGTGAACACACTCATAGATGAGCTGAAACAGACACACACATGTGAACACACTCATAGATGAGCTGAAACAGACACACACACGTGAACACACTCATAGATGAGCTGAAACAGAGATACACATACGTGAACACTCATAGATGAGCTGAAACAGACACACACACGTGAACACACTCATAGATGAGCTGAAACAGACACACACACGTGAACACACTCATAGATGAGCTGAAACAGAGACACACACACGTGAACACACTCATAGATGAGCTGAAACAGACACACACACGTGAACACACTCATAGATGAGCTGAAACAGACACACACACGTGAACACACTCATAGATGAGCTGAAACAGAGACACACACACGTGAACACACTCATAGATGAGCTGAAACAGACACACACACGTGAACACACTCATAGATGAGCTGAAACAGAGACACACACACGTGAACACACTCATAGATGAGCTGAAACAGACACACACACGTGAACACACTCATAGATGAGCTGAAACAGAGACACACGTGAACACACTCATAGATGAGCTGAAACAGACACACACACACGTGAACACTCATAGATGAGCTGAAACAGAGACACACACACGTGAACACACTCATAGATGAGCTGAAACAGACACACACACGTGAACACACTCATAGATGAGCTGAAACAGAGACACACACACGTGAACACACTCATAGATGAGCTGAAACAGACACACACACGTGAACACTCATAGATGAGCTGAAACACACACGTGAACACACTCATAGACAAGCTGAAACATACACACACACACACGTGAACACACTCATAGATGAGCTGAAACAGACACACATACGTGAACACACTCATAGATGAGCTGAAACAGAGACACACGTGAACACACTCATAGATGAGCTGAAACAGACACACACACACGTGAACACTCATAGATGAGCTGAAACAGAGACACACACACGTGAACACACTCATAGATGAGCTGAAACAGAGATACACACACGTGAACACACTCATAGATGAGCTGAAACAGAGATACACACACGTGAACACACTCATAGATGAGCTGAAACAGAGACACACACACGTGAACACACTCATAGATGAGCTGAAACAGAGATACACATACGTGAACACTCATAGATGAGCTGAAACAGAGACACACACACGTGAACACACTCATAGATGAGCTGAAACAGAGACACACACACGTGAACACACTCATAGATGAGCTGAAACAGACACACACACGTGAACACACTCATAGATGAGCTGAAACATACACACACACACACGTGAACACACTCATAGATGAGCTGAAACAGACACACATACGTGAACACACTCATAGATGAGCTGAAACAGACACACACACGTGAACACACTCATAGATGAGCTGAAACAGAGACACACGTGAACACACTCATAGATGAGCTGAAACAGACACACACACACGTGAACACTCATAGATGAGCTGAAACAGAGACACACACACGTGAACACACTCATAGATGAGCTGAAACAGAGATACACATACGTGAACACACTCATAGATGAGCTGAAACAGACACACACACGTGAACACACTCATAGATGAGCTGAAACAGACACACACACGTGAACACACTCATAGATGAGCTGAAACAGAGACACACACACGTGAACACACTCATAGATGAGCTGAAACAGACACACACGTGAACACACTCATAGATGAGCTGAAACACACACGTGAACACACTCATAGACAAGCTGAAACATACACACACACACACGTGAACACACTCACAGACGAGCTGAAACAGACACACACACACACACGTGAACTCACTCATAGATGAGCTGAAACACACACACACACACACACACGTGAACACACTCATAGATGAGCTGAAACACACACACGTGAACACACTCATAGACAAGCTGAAACATACACACACACACACGTGAACACACTCACAGACGAGCTGAAACAGACACACACACACACACGTGAACACACTCATAGATGAGCTGAAACACACACACACACACACACACACACGTGAACACACTCATAGACACACATGCAATAAGTGCCGTCCAATCAGCTTCAGTTTTACCTCGGCTTGGAGTTCCTGTCATGATGGTTTTGGGGTTTGGATCTTGGAGAAGCTGCTTGCTGGAAGAAAATGGTTTATGAGTTTCCCGATTTACAGAAACGTAAAACAAAACTAAACAAGACAAAAAAAAACATCAGTTTCACCATATTTTCTCATGTTCTCTCATTTTAACTTTGTTGTCTTGTACTGTATATTGTTTTGCAAAAGAAAAAACTCTTAAAAAGACCGTAAATAAATTCAGGGTTCCCACCTCTCGGTAAACTTCAAATTCAAGGACCTTTCAAGGACTTTCCAGGTCCAACATATTCAAAATCAAGCACTTAATGTGGGGACACATCTCGAGTGAGAGCAAGGGTACATCGTGTTACCTTGTAAGATACATTGTTACAGTTTTCATGTGTCACAACATGAAACACAACACAACATTTATTTTTGGCCATATGACAGATCTGATATTCTATTTGTCGTATTTCTGTTTTGCATAAAACTGAATAATATTCGGTACGTCCTAAACTGTATTCTAAAACTCTGTTTTCTTTATTGAAAAGAGCTTAAGCTCACGTAACCAGCCTATTTCTGCAATGTTTACGGTGTGTGTGTGAAACGCTGAGGTACCATCGTATTAGTTTTGTGCGCGCGTGAACGTCATGAACGTACAACACTAAGTACCTCACACGGGAAACACTTAACGTACCGCGTAAATGCGCGTAACTAACGCAAATCAAGCAAGCTAGTGTTTATAGGCCACCACGGAGTGCTGGCGAAATAACACGTCGTAAATAACACGACCGGAGAGAATAATATGGATTTTTTTCCTTGCACAACATAAATTCAAGCACTTTTAAGGACCTATATCTATGTATGTTTATTTTCAAAAACTTTCCAGGGCCTTTAAATGTTTTTTTTTTTTTTCCAGATTCACAAACTTTCAAGGATTTCAAGGACCCGTGGGGAACCCTGTAAATTACACCGAATATTGTACATTTTTAATTTTAGTCAGTATAAAAGCCAGTATAACAAATACTACCATGATATATCGTTAATTTTTCATTACTATATAATTCGATTTATTGTACATCCAGTGTGTAGTAAAAACAGCCTCTCGTACCCGCTCCTTGTTTTTGTCAGGTGAAGGCGTGATGGGGTCGATGACGAGCCACTTCTCCGTCACCGACTGCAGCTGAACTCCTCCCAGCGGCTCCCGGATCTTCACTCGCACCTCCAGCTTCCCCCCCGTCGCCTTACGCCCGTCCAGCACCTGCAACAGCAGCACAAGCTTGTGTGTGTGTGTGTGTGTGTGTGTGTGTGAGACGCGTGAGTGTGAGTCTGTGTGATTCACTCACGTCTATAATCTCTCGGATCTCACACTGGTTCTCCAGGGCTTCCAGCTTCAGCTGAGCGCTTCCCACCACTCTATCTGTCTTGAAGAGACCACTGCACACACACACACACCCACACACACACACACACGCACACGCACACACACAAGCGTGCACACACACACACGCAAGCACACACACACACACATACACGCATACACACACGCACGCAAGCACACATGCACACACACACACACACGCAAGCAAGCACACACACGCAAGCACACATGCACACACACACACACAAGCGCACACACAAGCACACACACGCAAGCACACGCACACATGCAAGCACACAAAAACACACACACACACACACACACACACACGCACAGACACAATTAGAGTATTGAGAATAATCATTGACAACAACATGAATTTGGAAAAACAAAACAAAACAGAGCAAAAAAGAAACATCCAGATATATTACAGCGATGAGAATTTCCTTAACTGTCACAATGCAAAAATCAAACAAGTTTTTTTGACTTATTAGCAGTTTCCTTTGTGACTGAACTATCAGTGTTGATTACTAAGAGTGTTCCTCACCCCTTGTGCACGATCTCCAGCTTGATGCCTTTGGCCTGTACGATCCTCTTAAAGCCTCTGTGATCTCGCTTGATGTTCAGCTTGAACTGCTCCTTAAACTCTGAAACACACAGAGACTGTCATCTAATGCTGCCACCTGTTTAACAGACAGACCGTGTGTGTGTGTGTGTGTGTGTGTGTGTACCTGGACAGTTGGTGTTTTTCACAGTGCTGGTTTTGTCTCTCTGAGCTTCTTCCTAAGAAAAAAATACACACAATAGACATGTTTCAAAGTTCAAAGTTGTGAATTTAACTTATACGCAAAACTGCAATATCGCATATGACATTTGCGTATAAAGCAGCGTTTCCATCTCATGTGTTCAAAAGAACAAAATCACCACTTCCTGGGAAACACAGAATATCTGTAATAACATGGAAGTTGCTCCATCATAGAGTTGTGTCTCTGAGTGTCAGACATGTGTGTGTAAGTGTGTGTGTGAGAGGGAATATGTGTGTGTGCGAGTGCATGCGTATGCGTGTGTGTGTGTGTGTGTGAAAGAGTGTAAGTGTGTGTGTGAGAAGGATTGTGTGTGTGGGAGAGTGTGTGTGTGAGAGTGTGCGCATGCGGGCGTGTGTGTGTGTGAAAGAGTGTAAGTGTGTGTGTGAGAAGGATTGTGTGTGAGAAGGATTATGTGTGTGTGAGAGTGTGTGCATGCGTGCGTGTGTGTGTGTGCGTGTGTGTGTGTTGCATACCGCACTGGGGAAGGGAAACTCGAAGCGCACACTTGCATCCAGATCGTTGGCAGAAACTCCTGGAGAAAACACCAAAACAACATTTGCAGGATTTTGTCACAGAATGTCATTATTTATTTATTTCCTCAGACTATATAACATTCAAAAGTTTGGGGTCAGTAAAATTCCATATTCTTAAGAAATTAATACTTTTATTCAGAAAAGGATGTGTTGTGACACAATTAAATTGATCAAAAGTGACAATAAAGACATTTATAATGTTACAAAAGATTTTATTACAAATAAATGCTGTTCTTTAGAAGAATTAGAATCATATTAGAATGATTTCTGAAGGATCATGTGACACTGAAGACTGGAGTAATGATGCTGAAAATACAGCTTTGATCACAGGAATAAATTACATTTAACAGATATTCACATAGAAAACACTTATTTTAATTTGTAATAATATTTTTCAACATATCTGTTTTCACTCTGTTGGTCTAAAAGTCAAACCGGTCCTCACAAAGTTACTCACTCACACACACTCACACACACACTCACACACACACTCACACACACACTCACACACACTCACACACACTCACACACACTCACACACACTCACTCACACACACTCACACACACACTCACACACACACTCACACACACTCACACACACTCACACACACACTCACACACACTCACACACACTCACACACACTCACACACACACTCACACACACACTCACACACACACACTCGTACACGCACACACTCGTACACGCACACACTCGTACACGCACTCACACTCACACACACACCTGGAGGAGTGGGCAGGTTGATTCCTTTCACGATGGTCAGCACCATGTCATTGGATGTCAGGTTGGGAAAGATCCTATAAACACAGAGATGAAGACATTTAGGGACTCTGTGCCTCACGGACACACGTGTGTGTGTGTTTGTGTGTGTTCTTACTTGACGGTGTTGAGGGTGCGCTCCTCCGTGTGGTACTTGGGTACTGATCGGCCTTTAGCGTGAGCTTTCTTCAGTACTTCAATATTACTCATGCATTCCTCTGCCAGCCTCTCAAACCTACAACACAAACCAAGGTTTCCTCATGGGACTGTTGCTACTCCCACTGTGTGTGTCATTTCAGGTTTTACTGTCCATGCGGGACATTCGGTCTCTACAACATTAGCAAAATCTGACACAGATACACTTTATTAAGGCTAGCTCAAGATTTTATATTTCAGTTTAAGATTTATATTAGTATTTTTGCCTAGAACTTTCATTCGGACAGATTTTAAATATTTCTGTAATTTAATTTTTTTTATGAATTCAGTTTAATTTATATAATTGTTAACTTTTTACATCATTAATGTATAAAAATATGTTATATAAATATTTTTTTTTTGTAAAAAAACAACAGTACTAAAAAAAAAAAACCCTGCACATTAATTCATTAAAATTAGATGTTTAAAAATTACACTTTTAGTGCTTAGTTAGGTAAATAGGACAAAATCTTTCTGTTTTGTTTTATATTTTATACACGACTATTCAAAAGTTTGGGGTCGACAAGATTTTTAAAGTGTCTTCTGCTCACCAAGGCTGCATTTATTTGATCAAAAATATAGGTAAAAAAGTATAAACTATTTTATTATTAATAATAAATATTGTATGTGAATATAAAATGTAATGTATTGCTGTGATCAAAGCTGAATTTTCAGCATCATCATTACTCCAGTCTTCAGTGTCACATGATCCTTCAGAAATCAGAAATCATTCTAGAATTCATTCAGAAATCACTCTAATATGATGATTTGATGCTCAAGAAACATGTATGATTATTAGCAATGTTGTGCTGCTTCATATTTTGGTTGAAACCTTGATGCATTATTTTTTCAGGATTCTTTAATGAACAGAAAGTTCTAAAGAACAGCATTTATTTGAAATAGAATCTTCTGTAACATTATAAATATCTTTACTGTCACTTTTGATCAATTTAACGCATCCTTGCTGAATAGAAGTATTAATTTCTTCGCAAAAAAAGCTCAAACTTTTCTAACAGTAGTGCACATTCATCATTAGTGCTCAAAACACACCTGAAAACTCAGCTTACCGAATGTAAAAATCTAAACAGACATTCACTAACACAAACTCAGCATCAAGATGAATGAAAACACACACCTGGCAGTTTCAGCTACGTTCCCCATATGAGTGAACTGCTGCGAGCAGGCCAGGCATTTCTGGAAACATCAATCATTTAGATAGTTAATAAGCCATGCGTTTGTGGTTAACGCTCTACAGGCATGAGATGTGTGGCATGTTGTTGAGTCGCTGTGTGAGCATTGACCTCGTGCTGCTGTTTGAGCTGCTCCATGAGTTGTGTGTACTGTTCAGTCGAGCGCGGGGACACTGCAGACGAGCGAGACTGAGACAGTCTGTAGTCCTCCTCACTGACCGGAGCGCCCGGCACCTGCAAACACACACACCACTGTGAAGAACACTGCAAACCAGACATTTCACACACACACGCCACCGTGAAGAACACTGCAAACCAGACATTTCACACTCACACACACACACAGGACTGTCCAGAAACGGACTGTCACACACCAAACCAGACACACTCTCACACACACAGGACTGTCCAGAAATGGACTTGTCGCACACCAAACCAGACACACACACACACACACACACACACACACCTCTTCACATTCACACACTGATGCAGGACTGTCCAGAAAAGGACTGAAGTACAGTTTAGATGAGCGACGAGCTCCGAGTCTGAAAATAATCAACTTCTCCTCAAACACTTATTTCACACTAGTGATGACCGAAATTGATTTTTTACTTAAGTTTTCATTTAGCCAAAAACTATTACCAAAAATAAAGTTGATTTAATAACCAATCAATTACTCAAATTATTAAACACTCAAATAAAAACTGTGATGACGCGTTTCCACAGTTAATAACATTGCTAATGATCTTACCTTGGCATTCAATTACAGAAAACTAGTGAAAATTAGCATGAAATCAAAATGGACAATTCTTGATTTTTATGGAATATTGCGATATGTATTATTAATGATTTATATGTGCACATCATTATTGTGTCAAATTCATATTCCTCAAATAACACAAAAAAAAGATATTTGTTGTAGTTTTTGTTCGCCACTACAGAAGTTTACCCAACTATGATGACATTCTGAGAACCCTGGAAATATGAAAAGCATCCATTAGTGCATCATAAATTCGCAAACCTTGGTGATGTCAACAGGAAGTCCGGCCTTGGCGGCATTGATCATGGCATCGAGTCCTTTAGCGTGTCTGAGGTGTTGCGCGGCTCCCTGCATGTCCTTCATCTCTTTGGAGCGCAACGCCGCCTTCACAAACTGCTGTCTGCGCATCATCAGGAAATCCAGCTGCTGCTGGGCTGCAAAACACAACACACACATTACACATCAGCGCATGCACATTAATGCCTTTACATGAACTCTGTCTACCTTTCCCTCCTGGTTTGGGTGTGTTTGTGGAGCCAGTGGGCGTCCCTGCGGTGGACGAGGCTTTCGGAGGAGCGGGAGCTCTTGATTTCTGAACGGCAGGCGGAGCTGATGGCTACACGGAAACAGAGCGATGAAGAATCAGGCTGAAACACACTTTCTAGATCAGGGATGGGCAACATCGCTCCAGGAGGGACAGCTTTCCAGGGCTGTGTCTGAAATCACCACCTACACCCTTAAATAGGGCACTATTTGATAGGACAGTTATTTGTAGTGGTCTCCGAAACGTTATCGAGTGCACTCATTTAATCCCACAATGCACCGCAATAACGAGATGTCGCCCA
Source organism: Gila robusta (assembly GCA_030770095.1). Lineage (NCBI taxonomy): Eukaryota > Metazoa > Chordata > Actinopteri > Cypriniformes > Leuciscidae > Gila > Gila robusta. Next base: position 132,591 of record JAVALU010002166.1, on the reverse strand, counting down.
CAGCTGAATTAATCATCCATCCATTTTACAAACCGCTGGTCCAATGTGGCTACAGCGTAATATCATACAGGTATAAATTCCTTTTTAATTGATTATTAAATTGTTTAATTACGGTTTATACATGCTAGTTTCCATAGAGTTCAAGATAAATCTTTTCATTACTCCCAGAGCTGCCAGTTTGATAAGTTTAAAATGATTATTAAACAGCACAATCTATGCAAAAGCAGCAGCCCTTCTGACACTCGGTGTCTGAATTCACTCTCTCGTTTTCATTCACTCCTTCCAGTGTACTATATTAGTGGAGTAATGTAGGGAATAGTGAATGAGGGTTTAGGGGGTCGATTTCAAACACAGCTCATCCTGAAGATGTTGATTAGCTTGTTCAGGTGTGCTTGATTAGAGTTGGATTAGATTAGATTAGATTGATTAGATTAGAGCTAAACTCTGCAGGACTCAAGCTGCCCATCTCTGTTCTAGATGCTTCACTGACCTTGTGTGTCTCCTCGTCTTCATCCGCGTCGGCATCTTCGTCCTGATTGGCCAGTTTCATGGCTGTCTCCAGAACACCCATAAAGTTCTGGTTGCCTCCTTCTGTGCCCTGCAGTGGAGGACAACCTGACACGCACACACACACACACACACACACACACACACACACACACATACACACACAAAACGTCAAAAGAGGCACACAAACCATCAACAACTATGATTGTGAGGACTTTCCTGTGATCTCTAATTTTTCTGTTTTAAATTCTGAACTCTGTCCCTCGAGGGCCACTGTCAAGTCTCATATAGCGCTTTTTACAATACAGATTCGGTTTTAAAGCAGCTTTACAGAGATAACAGAAAAATAATGCAACAAAGTTTGTTTCTAGAAGAAAACAGCGTCATAGTCCAGCTCAGCTCAGTTCTCATATAATGGTGTCAATGCAGGCAGATCAATGATATTGATGAATATTAAATGTCCCCAACTAAGCAAGCCAAAAGCCAAGGTGACAAAGGCCACTGTCCTGCATAGTTTAGCTCCAAACCCTAATCAAACACAATCAAGGTCTTTAAGATTGCTAGAAAGCTACAGGCAGGAGAGTGTGATCAGGGTTGAAGACAAACTCTGCAGGAAAGTGGCCCTCCCTGCAAACTAGTCAAGTCAAGTCAAGTCAAGTCAAATATATTTATATAGCGCTTTTCACAATACAGATTGTATCAAAGCTGCTTCACAGTATCAATCAAAACAACTTAACAATGTTTGTTTATTACTGGAAAAAAGACATCCAAGTTTGGTAGAGCTGATCAATGGTATGATTGGTTAATTAATTTGAATATCCCCAACTGAGCAAGCCAAAGGCAACAGTGGCAAGGAACCGAAAAACTCCATCCAGTGACCTAATGGTGTCCTAACACCCCATCAGATGACCCAATGGAGAAAAAAAAACCTTGGGAGAACCCAGGCTCAGTCGGGGGCCAGTTCTCCTCTGGCGTTTATGAACTAGAGGCCGAATTTACAGTAACTGTAAGATAAAAAATTTATATGAATGCCTGGCTAAATAGATGCATCTTCAGTCTAGTTTTAAACTGGGAGAGCGAGTCTGAGCTACGAACAATATCAGGAAGGCTATTCCAGAGCTTCGGAGCTAAATGTGAAAAAGCTCTGCCTCCTTTGGTGGATCTGGATATCCTAGGAATGACCAGAAGCCTCGAATTTAGTGATCTTAAAGAGCGCGATGGATTGTAAGGCGATAGAAGATCCGTTAAATAGACTGGAGCTAAACCATTTAGAGCTTTATAAGTCAAAAGCAATACCTTGTATTTAATACGGAACTTTATAGGTAACCAATGAAGTGATGATAAAATCGGTGTTATATGATCATATTTTCTTGATCTAGTAAGGACTCTAGCGGCTGCATTTTGGATTAACTGTAGCTTGTTTATTGAAGATGCAGGACAACCAGCTAATAAAGCATTACAGTAATCTAGTCTCGAGGTCATGAATGCATGAACTAACTTTTCTGCATCAGAGACTGATAGCATATTACGTAGTTTAGCAATGTTTCTAAGGTGGAAAAAGGCAGTTTTTGTAACATATGAAATATGCTTTTCAAAAGACAGGTTGCAGTCTAATGTAACACCCAGGTCTTTTACTGTAGCGGATAAAGTAACAGGGCATCCTACTATGTTAAAGTCGTGCTGTGAAAGGTTTTGTGGACGGTTTTTAGAACCGATAAGTATTACCTCTGTCTTGTCTGGATTTAATAAAAGAAAATTACGCGTCATCCAATCTTTTATATCTTTAACACAATCTGTCAATTTGGATAATTTAGCGTATTCATCTGGCCGTGATGAAATATATATTTGAGTGTCATCAGCATAACAATGGAAACTAATTCCATGTTTCCTTAGAATATTACCAAGTGGCAGCATATATATTGAGAATAATAAAGGGCCTAACACAGATCCCTGCGGCACTCCATAGTTTGCCGAAGTTATAATCGATTTTTCTCCATTTAAGTAGACGAAATGGTAGCGGTCAGATAAGTATGACCTGAACCAGCTTAATGCTTGTCCTTGAACACCAGTGTAATTTTGTAGTCGATCTAAGAGTATTGTGTGATCTATAGTATCGAACGCAGCACTAAGATCAAATAAAACTAGTACTGAGATACAGCCTTGGTCCGAAGCTAAAAGTAAATCATTTGTGATTCTAACAAGCGCAGTTTCAGTGCTATGATGTGGCCTGAATCCAGACTGAAACTTTTCATAGATGTCGTTTTCTTGCAAGAAAGAGCCGAGTTGAGCGGACACAACTTTTTCAAATATTTTTGACATAAATTCGAAATGGGTCTGTAATTTGCTAGGTTATTTGGATCTAATTGTGGTTTCTTAATAAGAGGTTTTATAACTGCCAGCTTGAACGTTCTTGGAACATGACCTAAAGATAAAGATGAGTTAATAATATTGAGAAGAGGCTCTTCCACTATAGGTAACACTTCTTTCAGTAGTTCAGTTGGTATAGGATCTAATAAACATGTTGTTGTTTTAGATGAAGTGATAAGTTTATTTAACTCTTTTTGTTCTATGGTTGTAAAGCATTGTAATTGTTCTTGCGGGGTGATAATTGCGGCCGAATTATAAGGCGCGAGCAAAGATCGAACGTTTACGATTTTGATTCTGATGCTTTCAATTTTCTCGGTGAAGAAGTTCATGAAATCATTACTACTAAACTGTAACGAGGTATTTTGTTCAGACGACGTCTGTTTATTTGTTAGTCTAGCCACGGTATTAAATAAAAACCTTGGATTATTTCGGTTGTTTTCTATTAATTTGCTGAGGTGCTCAGCCCTGGCCGTTTTAAGTGCCTTTTTATAAAGTGACATACTGTCTTGTACACAAGCTAGTACAACTAGTACACAAGCATTACCTGGTGGAACAGGAAGATCTGCCAGATTCACAGGCCGCCCTGCTTTATGAGCTTTAATGGCATCTTGATATTGCTGAAGTGAAGAACACACACACAAAAGAAGTTAAAGAAGTGGCTTTTTGTATTATTTTTATACACGTGACTCCTCACGTGTGTTACCTTGATAATGCGCTGGTGCATGCGTGCTTTGCGGTCGTCTCCTTTGCTCTTGGCGCTCTCTGCAGCTTCTTTGTATTTGTCCATGCGCTGCTGTAAGGCCTCGGCGACGCTCCGGGGAGCAGAGAGAGCTGAAACACACACACACACACACACACACATTTATATACAGTGTAACTGATATCTAGACCGCGTTTCATCAACGACACACTCGTTCTCACCTGGTTCTGGGGCAGCAGGAGGGGCGTCTGGTTTAGAGGAAAGCTGGGGAGGGTTTGAACGTGGCACTTCGACCTCAACTGAAACAGAGAGACTCTCATCAATATCTGAATAAACTAACCAGGATGCAACTGGGGTGAGTGATGATCAGTGAGGTAAGGATGTACCAGGAGGGGGCGGCAGTGAGCTGATGTCCACAAACTCCCCTCGGTCAACAGTCTCCACCAGCGAGTCTAATCTCTGTGGGAAACGCAGACAGACAGCAAATTCAAGTTTAGTTTCATAGTTGTTGTGGTTAATTGTAACCTAGTGTTGTGTCAATCTACAGCCTGAAATAATAGACCTACACTTGGGGTTGGTAAGATGTTTAAATGTTTTTGTCTCTTCTGCTCACCAAGGCTGCATTTATTTGACCAAAAATACAGTAAAAACTGTAATATTGTGAAATATTATTACAAGTTAAAATAGCTGTTTTCTATGTGAAATTTTCAGCATCATTACTCCAGTCTTCAGTGTCACATGATCCTTCAGAAATCATTCTAATATGATGATTTGATGATCAAGAAACATTTACTATTATTATAATTGTTGAAACCAGTTGTGCTGCTTCATATTTTTGTGGAAACCGTGACTTCAGGATTTTTTAATGAATAGAAAGTTCAAAAGAACAGCATTTGAAATAAAAATCTTTTGTAACATTATAAATGTCTTTACCGGTGGACAATTTTAGTATCACTTAGATACTTATAGTTTTTTTTTATGGTTTCATTTTTATTTTAAAGTTTTAGTCATTTTGTTGTGCTTTTGTCATTTTTATTAGTTTTTTATTAGTCTCTATAGTTTAAATATATATATATATATATATATATATATTTCAGTTTTACATCAAGATATGAAAAACTAACTGAAATAAAGTTTTTTATATTTGATTTTATTTCAGTTAACATTTATTTCATTTAATGAAACGAAGATTTTTTTTATGCTTGTTTTATTATAATAACTATAATATTCCTGGTCTTTACTGTCACTTTTGATTAATTTAATGCATCCTTGCATTAGATGATTAAAGGTATTAGTTTCTTTCCAAATAAAAAAATCTTACAGACCCCAAACTTTTGAACGATAGCGCTCTTGCATAAAATGTGAAGAGAAACAACCAAAACAAATGTAAATGTGGCCTAAATAACATGAACTAATCATGAATCGGTGAGACTCTTACCTTGGACACTTGGTAGAGTTGTTTGGCTTGGTCAGTGTTTCCGCTCTGTTTGGCCTTTAAGGCTGCCAGCTTATACTCTCTCTGTCTGCTTAATATACTCGCTTTGAGCTCTGAAACACACACAAACGTGACTAATATGTACAGTAACGGCTTTCCAAACAGTTTTGTAAGAGTTAAATGAGATTCAGTGTGTGAGTGTGTGTGTGTGTGTACCTGAGTGCTGTGTGTTGGGCTGGCTGGGCGTGAGGGGTGATATGGCTGGTGTATCGGGCGTTACGGCAGTCAGTCTCTGTGATGGAGGCTGTAAAAGGTGAGGTTTGGATGGAGCGATTGGCTTCACGTTGGCCGTCTGAGGTGGTGTGTTTGCTGGAGCAGGTTTTTCTGGCTCTCCGATTGGCTCTGCCTGCGAATCAGCGGAGGGTTTTCCACCAGTGGCCACAGGAGGAGGAATCTCATCTTCATTGATGGGTTTCCCCTTTTTAACTGACGTCAGCATTGACTGTAGAGTCTAAAAACAAGAAGAAAATTTTACAGACCAATCCTCAAACATGAGGAAAAATGAGCAGGACAGAAAGTTTGACATGGCGTTATCAAGATATACAGTCAAACCAAAAATTATTCAGACACCTTGCTATCCTCACTTACATAAATTAACTTTAGTGTCCTGCACCCACTAGTAAAAAAATATCAAAAATGATATCTGGTGTCTGAATAATTTTTAGTTTGACTGTATATATCGCCAATATATTTGGTCATTTTAAATTATTGCATCAGCCGAAAAAGGTTTTCGTGTTTGGCTGATAAGTGATCTGAGCAGGACTTTTATTTTGACAGCGGCCAAAAAAATCGATCTTTAGCATTGACTGTAGACGAGTATAAAACCAAAGAGAACATGTTACAGACCAATCCTCAAACATGAGGAAAAATGAGTAGGACAGAAAGTTTGACATGGCATTCGACAGATATATATATATATATATATATATATATTAGGGGTGTAACGATACATGTATTCGTATTGAACCGTTCGGTACGAGGCTTTCGGTTCGGTATTCGGTACGCATTCGAACGAACCGAACGATTCGTTGGACCATTTTTCCTGCTGACCAAAATCCACCATCACAACGTTGCGCAACATCAAATGGCAAACGTAATGAAAGCGGAACGAAACTGCGCTACTCATTATTTTGTGCTTCACGGATCGTTTATCAGTTCGGACCATCAACATCAGTGCAGCGCGAGCGAGCGCAAGCCGATCATGATCAAGCGACACTTTTACACATGCGCTGGGAGATCCGGTAATCAAAGCATTTCAATTCGCCACTGAAGTAATAACATGACTGCTAGATCTAGTGAGAAGCATTACAATTTCTCCGTTATTAACGGATCAAACAGCGCTGACGTGGAAACCAGGAGAAACATTGTTCCATGAATGAATTAGCTATAGGTTTTAAGTCCACAGATCAGCAACATTCACCATGGATTTAACGTTACTGTAGTAACACTCACTGTAACCATGGAAGTTTGGCAGAAATAGTAAAATGCTTTCAAGTACATCACACATCTTTTTCCAGCACTTCAAAACTCAAATATTATCATATTATTTAATTATCATATTTTTATTATCATATGTTATTTTTAATGTGATGACCAAAACATTATTTGTTCATCCTTCAAAGATTACCCCCATTTATAAAACTAAAAGTTTCAAGACGTAGGAAAACTCACACTTATTTAAAAAAAAAAATTATTTTAATAAATAGGAAATTTCTCTGGCATTTTTCTTTTTGCTGTATTGTATCGAACCGAACCGTGACACCACTGTATCGTATCGAACCGAACCGTGAATTTTGTGAACCGTTACACCCCTAATATATATATATATATATATCGCCAAGATATTCGGTCAATTTAAATTATTGCATCAGCTGAAAAGGTTTGACCGATAAGTGAGCTGAGCGGGACTTTTATTTTGACAGCAGCCACCCTGCTCTCTCAGATATTAGCAGTGGCCATCAAAAAAAATCTATCTTTAGTCTCAGATATGGTCCACCTTCAGTCCACGGTCGTATCTCCGAGCTTTGCTGGTCTCTCCCGATGCCTTGGCGTTGGTAATGGCGGTTTGGTACATGTCTAACCGCTCTCTCAGGCGAGACTCCAGGCTGGTTGTGGACTGGGGCGTTGCATTTGAGCGTTGAGGAGGTGCTGGTGACGGAGGGGGTTTCCTGACAACTTGCTCCTCATCGTCTTCCAACACCTCATTCAGCTCGGCCTGAAAAATGACTTTAGTGAAAATCTCTTCATGCGAGAAACATCATATCCCATGCAGTGGACGTAAAGACAAGAGGGTTTTTGCCTAACCAGGAGATCAGCATCGTTCTCCAAATCACCATCATCGTCTCCGTCCTCGTCCAGATCTTTCATACACAGAGCGGCCATCCGATCAATGTCCTCCATGGGCACCGGAGCTACATGACGCAAAAAAGAGACAAAGTCTTTGTTTCAGATGTATACCACATTATTATTATTACTATTATTGTTTATTTTATTTATTTATGTTTTTTCCTTAGTCTCATTTAAATGTCTGTTTTCATGTCATATATGTATGTATATATGTATATATGCATGTACCAAGAGCTCATGTAAAAAACACAACAAATTCCTTGTGTGTTTGCGCACACTTGGCGAATAAAGCTCATTCTGATTCTGATTCTGAAAAATGCCATGGTTATAATTGTTAAAGTCCCCCTGTGGTGAAAATCAAGCTTTGTTGTTTATATGTCTATGTGGTGTTATTAATATGCTTTAAGACAAACCATGTGTAAATTCATAAGTCGACAGCATTGCTGAGTATTTTCTCCTTAAAACTGCAGTGAATCAAAGACAGTCTCAAAAACACGGTTTGAAATCGCTGGTGTTTCTGACGTCACAAACTACCTTGTAACCAATCAGATCAACGTGTGATTGTTAACTAGTGGATCTCTGAGCTGGAGTGAGTGAGTGGAGGCGGGGCTCATTTGCATATTCATATATATAGTACCCCGTATAGTAAATGAGGCAAGGGTTTCGAGTTACATTCAAGCTATTTTAAGACATGAAAAAACTATTAATTATGTCATTTTGGTGATCAAAGATGAGTTTTAAGGGATAAAATGATTACAGGGGGACTTTAATAGATGTATTATCTACTTTATGTTTGGTGTCCTCACCTTTTCCTCCAGGTTTCCTGCCCGCTGGTCCGCCCCTCCCTCCTCCTCCCCCCATCAAGGCCAGAAGCTCCGCCTCCAGCTCCTCCTCATTTCCCCCGGAGTCATCCGGCCCGCCATCAGGAGCCAAATCCAACAGCAGTCCCATCTGATTACATGTGAGGATGGAGAGCCAGTGTTATTTTGGTAAAATTGGGATACTATTACATATTTTATTATTATTTTGAATAAGTTTTTATTTTTTCTATTTTATTTTAAGTTAGCTTTAGTAAATTTGTTGTGTGTTTTATCTTCCTCTGGAAGATCCATTTATGACATAATGATTAAACATTACGAGGTCAATTTTTTTTGAAAAATAATAAAAAAATATATATAAAAAACATGAACGGATGAATTGTTCACTATTAGATATACACTGCCCGGCCCCCAAAAAGTGACTGTTTGGATTTAAATAGGCAAATGCTTAAGAGTCTATGATTGGATCATTATTGCAGTGATTATTATGTTTCTAGCATATTATATGTTTGGCTACAGTTCTTCTAACCCTAATTGATGTAGTATGTAGTATTATTTCTTAAACAACCATGTATGAAGACCATATTCCAGGATGACAATGTCAAGATTCATCCGGCTCAGATTGTGAAAGAATGGTTGGGAGGAGCATGAAGAATCATTTTCACACATGATTGGCTTGTCTGAGTCCAGACCTTATTCATTGAAAGTCTTTGGGATGTGCTGGAGTGATGGACTCTTGCATTGTCCATACAAGATCTTAACCAAAATGTTATGCACCTCTTGATGCTGTTTACCTATTTAAATCCAAACAGCAACTTATTTTTGTTGCTTGGGCAGTGTATAACATGCATTTATAAAATGAATAGGGTGAATTTTTTATTCCTTGCTGACTTTAAAGCTGAGATTTCATGATTCTGGACACAGTACTGACTCTCATCATGTGTTTTACCTGTTTGGCCCTGGCGGCCCCCTGGCCCTTCTGCGGAGGGTTACGGCTTCGGCTCATTTTCTTTACAGATCCCTCAAACCTGGAGTGAGTACAAGAAAGATTCATTTATAAAGCTACTGCATCAGGATTAGCCCTTCAGTAACACCACAGACAACAAGACCTGAAAGTGACAGGCGTCAAGGCACATTCCGGAATCATGACGTGAATAATGACGTTTATATTTTGCATAATCCATGTATAGACAAAATCAACGGCAAATATTTATTTAATTGTGCTATATACCTCCTAGACCTCCATCAGATTACATTAACTGACTATGAGCTCAATAGCTAATGTTTCATCAGTATTTAACCTGCTAGTGTTTAAACATGGGAATCGAAAGCTGATTTTGCACCAAAAACTGTTGGAGGCAAAGCTGAATGAAGCTATGAAATACATTTTAGCTCATTCACAATATAAATGAGAAAGTAAACAACTAATTGAGTCGAAGTGCCAGCTAGCGAGGAGGCTAGCTCTCTTTACTAATAATTTGAACACGATACCTCGATCATATGTTCCTCCGAGGGCGGGTTACGTGGTCAATATCTGTTCCGTTGAGAAGAATAAGCTGTCTGTCATTAAGTTTTTTGCACTAGAGTTTCATAAATACAGAGGTAAACACAAATCTGCACTGCTGTCAATGACAATTCAGCACTTCCTGCTTTTCGCCAGGTTTCCCATAGCAACAGCAGAGCCTAGCGCTTTACGGCACTCGCAGGAGCGCCCCACAGACTCTGAGGACTTGTAGTTCAACCGCTGGGGTGTGTCAATGTATTGATATTTTAAACAATATATTACGCTTTCTGGTAGTTTGTCGGGTTGAAATTGGTTTTCTCTGAGAAAAGGTTCAGAAATATATATATATATATATTTTACTAAATATGTTACCACGAATAGCGTCACGAATCTTTCGCGCGCGTATTTGACTTGAGAGTTGATGTCTGTCAGATAAATTATACGTGATTTACTTCAGCTTAAAATGTTTATTTTGTTTGTTGAACGTTTTATAATTGGTTATAAGGAAATATTTTATGAATGTGGGTTAGATGAGAATTAAATTCATAAATTTAAACAAACAAGCTACAATATTAAAATAATGAAATGAGTCAAGTGTGCCATGCATTTGTTTCAACTTGTTTCTTTTTATTCACTTAGCTAAATCTGGGTTAAAACAAGACAATGACCAAAAGAAAATCAAAGACTACAGGTAGCTTGAACCTATGAAAACATAACTATCAGTCAATCTTTTGTAGCTATATTGCCTATTTAATTTTCAAGTAAATACACGTTGATGTAAATAAATGTATTTTTGCAGAGTTCAAACCTCCTAAAAGAACGAAGCCCAGTGCAAAACGACAGAGAAGCACCGGAGAAACAAACCTGTCTGCAGATGAAACTCAGGTGGATTTGTCTTTCAATTACACACAAACAAACAACATTTAGAAGATTTTCTATTCTTTGATGCTGTTATATTTGTGTTTCTTTTGCTGATTCACATAACTCGTCTCCTTAATGTCTAGATTCAGACACCAAATCCAGAAAACAACAACTCCCATAATGCATCATGCTCAGAGAAGCTGGATGAACATCAGCCTGAACAGATCACATTACAAATCAGTCAGACAACAGAGTTCCCTGTTGACCCTTGTTTCATGGAAGAAAAAACATACAATGATGAGGATGGAAATGGTACAAACCCAGCTGAGATTGAACAAACTGCAGAGATCACAGTACAAATCCCAGAACCTAACAATAGCGACAAGTACACGCTCTCTCAGCCTTTAAATGTTGAAGTTACCAAGGAAGATCAGCCTGACGTAGAGCTGGATGATGAAAAGAGTGAAATCACAAGCAATTCAAACCATGAATCTCAGGACATCATAGATGAGACCTCAGTTGACGAGACAGGAATTCAGATGACTGAAGATTCAGATCCTCTTGTAAAGAGGAAAATAAGAAAGAGGATGGGAATGTGTCGGCTTGGAGATAGGAAGAAGATACTCAAGGAACAGCCGACTAGCGGGAATGTGTTTGGAGAAGGACTGGAGAACGAGGCAGGTCAAGATATTAACGAGGAGTCGGTGATGATCAGTGACGATTTAAAGATGGATGGCTCAATCTCTCTTGAAGAGGTTTCAGGATCCTCCTTCCCAACCTCTTGCCCATTAGAAGAACTGGAAAAACAGGAGGAGCCTAATGTGCAGAATGGGAATGAAGTTCAAGTTCAGATATTGATTGAATGCATGTCAAACGAGCAAGAAATTACTCATGAAACTTACAATACAATCCCGTCCCATGCTAATTCTGACGATCGCCTTGAGGACATTGAAACTGAATGTGTGGAGCGTAGCACTAATAAAAGCAACATTAGAGAAGATAATAAGCCTGAAATGTGTGATGACGTCACATCTGAGATTGGTTCCGAAGTGACTGTAGATTTAGCTGAAGTTTGCAAGGAATCGACCGATGTTTCGGCTCAAGATGCGGTTGTGATAGAGGGTCCACTTGAAGTCCTCAAAGAGACCAACGAAGAATCAGCATCCACTTCTGAGGTTGCTGATCATTTTGAAGAACTGGTAGTGGGAGGCAACGAGATGGAGGTTGAGGAGTGCTGTCCATGTGAATGTGACATGAACACTTCTATCAGTAGCCAAACCAATGAACAGTGTGTGGTGCTCACGGATATTGCAGTCAACGAGACCGTCAGTGCACTTGCGGTAATCGACGAGATAAAAGATAAGAGTGAGTCTTTGGACTGTACTTTGGTTGCTGCATCTGTAACAGCTGAGAACACAGAGGACTGTGAGAACAGAAACTTGTGGAGTTTGTTCTCACCCGCAGCCCCACCTTGTGGTGAAGATAAAGATGTGCAAGTGAGTTATTCTCTTGAATGAAGAACATACACTTAAAGAAAAGTACAAATGTAAAATTCCTGACATTATTTACTCACTGTCACATGATATACTGCAGGATGTCCTAAGAGTGCTTTTAAGTTCTAGAAAGGACATAGAAGTATCATAAAAAGTAATACATTTCTATAAGAAAAGGCCAAGATGTAAATTGTTACTCAATGAAAAACTTCTCAAATCGTATTTAAGGGTTAGTTCAACCAAAAATGTTAATTCTGTCATAATTTACTTACCCTCATGTCGTTCCAAACCCGTAAGATGTTCATTTATCTTCAGAACACAAATTAAGATATTTTTAATGAAATCTGAGCGATTTCTGTCCATCTATTGACAGCTTCCACATTGAAGCTTCAAAAAGTTCATAAAGAGATTTTAAAAGTAATCCATATGAATCGAGCGGTTTAGTCCAAATTTTATGAAGAGACTTGATCGCTTTATATGATGAACAGATTGAATTTAGGCTTTTATTCACATATAAACACGATCAGCAAACATGAACAGAAGCTAAACCGTTCTTATGACGCGCAAGAACAAACGTCTTGGGGAAGCAAGAATGAATCGTGAGAATGAACCTCATTGGTTCTTGCTGAAGCTCAAACATGATGCGTAACATGAGAATGAACCTCATTGGTTCTTGCTGAAGCTCAAACATGATGCGTAACACGAGAATGAACCTCACTGGTTCTCGCACGTCAAGCAATCATGCTTGAGCTTCCGTTTGCCATATCTGATGTGCGTTCATGAATGTCTATATGTGAATAAAAGCTAAAATTAAATCTGTTCATCATATAATGACCGTATTTAAGATTTAAGGTGAACCAACCCTTTAAATCAAATATATCAAAATTCATTGCACTACATTTGACAACAATGTCTAGACACGCAAAAATCAATGTCGTTGGACCTCAAACCTGGTGTGAAGTGCTTTACTTGAATTGAACTTGATTTGAATTTAAGGGGATGAAAGAAAGACTTCTAGCTTTATAATGGCATGATAGATTAAATATGATGACAGAATTGTAATTTTTGTATGTAGAATTCCTTTGAAACACCAGAACCACTACTTTGGTTTTAAAAGACTTAAAAGACTGTAAGTTTGCCGTACCATAAGTCGACGGGTTTTAAATAAGGGTTTTAGTTTGATAATTAATAAGTGTACAAAACTCTTACATGTCCTTTAAAGTCAACATTAAGATACTAAAACTGAGCTGGATCATCAGTCAGTTTCAGAGCATGATGGTTTACCGAGTGAAAATCACGAGCCTCATCCAAGTCCTGCTGAACCCGATCCCTCCAGCCCGTTATCCATCCACTCCGTGACAGATTCCCAGCTCAACAACATCCCTCTGAGGTGAGACGAGTGCCAACGGTTTACTTTGACTCGGTCTACTCTTGTTTAATTGGTTACATTTCAGAATTGACTGTCTTGGACTCATTAATGTGCTGTACAATACAAGCACGGTTTGTATACCGTTTAAAAAATAGGGTTTTGTCCATTTTCATGGTTTACTTTTGCTCAGTTTGGAGGACTTCCCCATCGTAGAAGACACTTGTGAACTGGAAGACGCCACAGACCTGGTGTGTGGGCTTATCAGAGATCTCACCTCTCTGAAGTAAGTCATGAATCGTAGAAGTCTTGAGCACTTCTACCACAAAAAACTTGATTCTGGTGTTGTGGTTTACACTGCATCCTTTGACCAAAAACCAACATAACTTTGTTTTCTTGCAGTCGGATAGTAAGAGATGCACACAGGAATATTGGACTTCTGCAACCAGGCAGAAAACCTACAAGACCACAGTTTCGCAGCATTTATGGTCCTCAACACTAGAAGTATAGGCATCAGTTTCTGAATATGTTCTAACAAAGGTGGACAATTTGACAAATGAAAGAACACTGGATAATTTGCACCGATTCAAAGTGATTTACCTGTAGTAACAGTTTGCTACAAACCACTTGTTCACATATTGTTCAGTTACATGTGTTTGAAGTTTGTTCACATCTTTAGAGCAAAAGCTCATTTTGTATGGAGCTGTTCTGTTTTAGCAAGCCAAAAAGTTAACTTAAGAAGTTCAAGCAAAGAAGTAAACATTGTAATTCTGTCAATCACATGTTGTGACCTCTGGACTGAAGTGTCTGAAAGTTTTAGTCTTAAATCGGTCCATACTCTTGTGCAAAACTTACTACATACAGTAAATACTACATTAAATTACTCTTTACCATTGTTGTGCATGTTTGATTCTGTATGAGCTTGTTTTGTAAAACTAGACCTTAAAAATGCTAAAATTGAGCTGGTTTCAATTAAAGTGCTGTGACAAACAAATGGGTTCTAAAAATATAGTGAAAGACTTCTATTTTTCATTTAACTTAAACCAATTTTTAGTGTAATTTGGTACTTGAAAAACACATTTCACAATATGACAAAACCTGATGATCATGATTTCCAGCCCAATTAGAGAAATTATAAAGTGGAGGATGAGAGAAAGAAAAACCACAGAAGCTTTTGTAGATTGTTCCATTTTGTTTGTTATTGATGCAAAACACAGGCATCTCTCAAGAGAAAAACACCTAATATTAACAGTAAAATATATTTTTTTAAATAGTTATAAAGTCTCACAATAAAAAATGTGCTATATAAAATACAAAATATTTTTCTTTATCAAAATAAAGAGCTTGTTTGTAGAGAAGAGATGAAACGCGGTTGCACCTGTAGCAAGCCTAATGGCTGGTGTACAAGTTTGTTCACAAGGGGGTAAAAAGAAAAAGAAAAGTGAAACACACAAGACCAGTGCACACAACTGAAGGAAATCCAAAGAAAAAGTGCTAAATCAAACCGTGGAAGCACACATGCATGCAAACTCACACACAAGCCATTACGTATAAAACAAACAGTTAAAACTTAACATTAAAACCTTCGGTAAAAGTGTCCTTTCTAATCGTCTCGTTCTCCAGCTCCTCTGTGGGTCAGAAATGTCCCGTTCAACATGTTTATTTCTTGGCGTAAACGGAGCTGTACGTTTTCTCCACCAGCGGGCAGAACCTCTTCGTGTGCGCTTTGGCCCCGGTGGCCCCGCACAGGGGACACATGTACTGGCTCAAATACGGGCACGTCACACTCCCAGTACGGTTTTTAAGATAGTGTGATCTGAACACGACCTCACTCTCGCCGTTGTGCTTGCAGAAACTGCAAAACATCCTCTCGTGTTGGTCGCTTGAGTTCTTGCAGGGTTCCTCACTAGTCTCTGTCGTGCGCGCGCGCGTCGGGCCGCTTGGAGACTTCTCGCGCGCGGCGGGTGTTGTTTGACTGTTGCCCTCATCCGAGCCTGATTGCTGTCCCGACCGATGCATTCTGCTCACCAGGTCTGCCAAACCCAGATAGTCCTTCCAGGGCTGGAAATAATCATTTTTAAACTCCATGGATCTATGAGATGACAGGATGTAACGGAGAAGAGGAAAAAGCCATGTCACACTCGCCACCAAAACAACTTGCACGCGCTGAACACGCGTGGGGTTTAAAGGGCAGACGTCACAGCAGAGACCAATTAGGGCATGATTGGTTCACCAATTGTGTCCTCTGAAGAAAAGAAAAAAAAAGATTGGTAAGTGAAATAGATTTCCTTTGAAACTCTGGCGTTACTATTGTAACAATATGGTGTAAGTATTCACAACGAGAACCCGTTGTTCATTGAAACTGGTTGAAGAAGAAGCGTTTTTGTAATATGAAATACTCTGGCGTTTTAAAAAGACCTCGTACAATCGTAACATACAAAAAAGAAGTAGCCTATAGAACCTTTATTTTGGCAAACAAACAAAAAGAAATTCAAGATTCAATAACTTTGCCATCTGAATTTTGTGTATTCCTCGCAAGAAAGACAACACACAAAACATGCAAAGACTATAAATATAAAATAATACACAATAAGGGGCAATAAGTGTAAACAATACACTATATATATATATATATATATAATTCTGTAAGAGACAATACAAACAGTATAAGAAGAAACGGTGGGCCTATGCAATAAGAAAAATCAAAAACAAGAAACAATGTCAGTGTAAATTATGTAAAATTGTGAATACCTGCAAAGGATTTTATGAAAACCTTTTAATTAAATTCCCTGTCTGAATGTAAATGTGTTTTGGTTACCCATCTTATACCACAAATATTACATTCAAATTAAATATTCGTATTTTAACATTATTTTAATATTTAACAAATATTATTATTTCGAGACATTTTTGAACTAGTATTTAAAACCAACATACAAAACCACAACAACAACAAAAAAAGTGGATTTTTGAATAGAAATCTTTGGTTTCACAGACAGGGCTTAACGTTAGATCAAGCCTGAATTCGGCCTTATAACAATTATGTCGATTTTACCATATCAATGCGAGCGCGAGTCCGATGATGATCCATTGGAAGAACTATTCATTCAACCCGAACCTCACCATCAGCATTACCAAGTGCATGTCCGTCAACAAACCGATTATTTTACTTGTACTTATTTATTTACCGAGTATTTTTTTTAACTTATTGCAGTGAACATGTGGAAACTGTATCAATAACAGTGCATACATTAGCCGAGCTCTAGCGTGAATGCCTGATGTAACATAAACGTTGGTAAAACAAATCTTGCTCCATCCTTAATCTTTACTCAAAGTAGTGAGAACGACAGACAATCTGCATTAATAGACACAGTTTTAGGTAATAGTGGCCCACAGCTGATTAGCATAAGTATTTTAGTAATTGAGTAATAATGTGAGTTAACCAGTTAGCAGGAGACCTACACAATATAAAACTCAAAACTAAGTATTTTGAACACCATCTTTCAAGAGCAAGCGGTTTGCGAATCATAAAATAAAGGGAACACAGCAAAAGTTTAGGATTATATACTGTGGTAAAGATGAATTTTAACCACTGATTCTACACATGCTCGTCTTTGGGCAGTGTAAAAAAAAACTGGCTTTACCTTCACATTGTAGAGCACAGCATCTTCTCGACATGATGCTGTCCAGCATCCACAGGAATCAGCAAAAGTGTTTGAGGTTTTCCATGGTACCTGCACGTGCAATAAGTGGGCGGGCAATATGGTAATGATTCGTCTTGACGTCACAACGAAACGGCTTATGACTCGTTTAAAAAACGATTCATTTAATTGACTCAGAGTCGACTCTTACTTTTGAAAGACAACTTTATATACAGTGCACTTTCAGATTTATAACTTTGCAGTATGTTTTCATTCACTTAGAGGTATGATACACACTACATGAAAGGTCATTTTCAAAATTCCATAATAGGGGAACTTTAAAGGGACACTGTGTAGGAATTTCTCCCATCTAGCGGTGAAATTGTATTTTGCATTCAAACAAATTGTGCTCTCCAGCGCCTCGCTTTTTTCAAATGCGTGTTGCATCTACGGTAGCCGTTATGTACCAAAAAGCTACGACTGGATGTCTTCTATTAGCACTTTGTCGAGTTTTCCTTCATCATTTCAAACAAACTGCAACTTGACACAACGAGCAAACGAATGTTACAGTATGAATTACTGACTGACTTGCCGGGGCAGTGACAAGCGCCTCTCACTGTGGATAAGGACGAGGATAAGTCAGATAATTGGCAGAGGTATTTGTACACCATTGAGGACATATTTATGAATAAAAATATTGATTTTAGATAATAAAATACCTAAAAAACTACACATTGTCCCTTTAAGCCTTGTCTGTGAAACCGCCCATTGAGCTTGTGACAACTAGCCCCGGTCTCAGCCACAGCTTACAAAACAATATATGCAGTTGTGAATATGAAGTGTGCATTTGTGAGAGATGCTGATATGCTGGAAAGAGAAAACACAAGGAAATTCCCCATATATAATGCAAATCTTTATTTTATTTATTCAAAAAAGACTGAATCTTCAAAAACTGAGTATTTCCTTGAAGCGTGTGAACTAAAAGGGCCAGTCGGTGTGGTGTTCATCAGGTGACAGAAGGATCCGCCGAGACCTGAGAGAAAAGGACAGCACTGAGTCCGACTGTATCATTCACCTCTCATTTCAGTGCGTGACAGAGATATTAAAGAGATATTAGACCTGCGGCAGGGCAGTTTAAGAGCGGAGTACAGCTCAGGGGTGTTGGGGGTCATGACCCTGTTCTGACGGGACCCCTGCATGACCTCTGACCCCTCAGATGATGATGTGGCACACGGAGAGAGAGAGAGCTGATCCGGAGCTGCTACACACACACAGAGGGCTGTGTTATAGTGCGATATGAATGCTGTAATGGTGATCTATGTGTGTGTGTATGTGTATGTACGGAGGTCGCTGAGCGCTGTGCTCTCTCTCCTGTTCCACTGACAGCTTTTCTTGACGGGAGAAAAACTGAGGAACTCGGACTTCAAACGGGAGGCTTTCTGCTGCTCAAACTCGCTTCTCTGAAACACGCACACGCACACGCACACACGCACACACGCACACACAGAGGGACAATGTAGGATTATTAAGCATTATAAGGAGTAATTCACCCATGATATTCACACACAAATTCCTTGTGTGTGTAAACATACTTGGCAATGAAGCTCTTTCTGATTCTAAAAAATTAAATCCTTTTATTTACTCAATATGCTGTTATTGTTTTCAATAGAAGACAAAATGAAAATGCAAGCCTTCACTCAGTCTGTTCATATAACACATTTTTTATTATACTTCATGGTGATTTTATTTTTTTATTTGAAATTCGACAATTCCCTGGTCACTGTAAACTGTCCATGAAGCAAAAATCTGTGTAACTATTCTTCAAAATGTCTCCTTTTGTTCTCTGCAAAGTGTGCTGAGTGATTTGTGTGCTGTAATGACAAAGCTGATCATTTTCAAACTTTATTTCCAGAACTATGACTGTCAATTTAAATTTAATATTTAAATATTTATAAAATTAGTCTAAATTATATTTATAATTAAATAAAAAATAACTTGAATTATAAATATATAAAAAAAAATGAAGTTAAGTTTCATTAACTGAATTAGTAAGTTTGTAAATAATTTTTTACCCACAAATAATTTTCTTTTAGAGCATAACCAGAAAAAAGTTTATTATAAAATAAAAATGATAAAACACCCATGACTTTAAGATTTTATTAATTCCCATGACTTTTCCAGATCTAGACTTGGACAACCTGGATATATGAGGCATTTTTAAAGACCGTGAGGACTCTAGTTTTTAAAATAAAAATAACAGGTGTTGAGGGAGTGACTTCAAATGAGAAATATCCTGAGTTTATTTGTTTTAGTTTATTTTAAAGCTTGTATTTTTTTTTATTATAATTTTTAAATCACCCCTTGGAAGTGTGCCTGGTTGAGAATTAGGGGTACGTTTACATGATAATGATGTACCAAAAACAGAAAAGTTTCTCCTTTTGTGTTTTTGAAAAGTTTCACGTACAGACGACAACGATCCCCGTTTACAAGGATCCGAGAAAACAATTAAAATACTGTATTTTTAAATCTTGGCCAGTAGATGGCGATGTCAGTTTGTATAGAAACAACACGCCTATAGACTGAACATGTAATGTGCATGACGTCACAGTTTTCACAAAATTCACGATTTTGTAGGTTATACAAAAACTTTTCAGTTTTCAAAGGTTTGCACTTTCAGTCGCCCAAAGCGCCGTTGACGTATAAATAAATCAGCCAAAATTCATAAAAAGTTTTCAGTTAAGTGTCATGTCTACACCCGTGGTTCCTCTGTCTGTGTAAACTTGAGGAGAACTGACTTCAACTACTAAAACACCAGCTGATTCAACGCAAGTCTCTCACCTCGTGACCCAATCGGATAGCCGCCTCAGTGAAGGCCCGCCTCTCTCGCTGGAAGCTCCGCCTCTGCCGGTTAAGCTCCTCCCAGCGGTCCTGTAGCCGCTCCCACTCCTCCAGATAGTAGCAGTCCATCAGCACAGCGGGGAGAGGAGGAGTCACACTGTCCTGAGAGAAAACACTCACTTTACTGTGGTAAACACCGAGTCAGATGGGACATCAGGGCTGCGCTCAGCCCTGACAAAAAGTTGCAAAACGCTTTTTAAACGGAAACGGTGGAGTGTTGAACACCCTGTTCTGATGACGCAAGAGTTGCAACTACGGCAGCTGAGAAGGCCATTCTTTGTGTTCTGGAGCCTGATGAAATCGGTATAAATACGTGTTTAATACTGCAAAATACACTCGATGTTACAGTCACTGCCCTTGCCTTCCAGAATAAAAGAGAACATCCCAATCGAGTGAAGGGATTCCTGTGGTTCCCAATTATTGTGATCCAACATTTGCCTCGCATTTCAGGATGAAAAGACAAACATGTCTTCTAATATCTTCAATTGTTGCGTATACCGGACACATTTGTGAACGACTTTACTTGGACCCATTGTGCGAGCTGTCTCTTTAAAGGGGCATTCGGCAACTATTTCAAACTGTTTAGAAATCATTTGGATGGTTTAATAACCTGTTCTGGTGAGAATGGTGACTTTCCCCGCTCCCCCCAACGTTCCTAGGCGGAAAACCAAGCTTGCAACATGAGGATTAACGTCCCGGTAAGTTGGAAATAGGAAGTCTCGTGAGAAGCGAGAACGAGCGAGAAACACAAACTGCTTTACGGCAATTCGACATAAACACACGCCGCCCTCAATGTGTATGATGTATTACCCACCTCGGTAGACACAGCTCCACACGATAAAGTTGGCCAGCTCCGATAATAACAAATGCACATGAGCAGCGGTAGAAAGGGAGAGGAGGGGCCGCAAGTGAGTTTTTTTTACGACATTGTGAAATATACGCCTCACAGCTGTAGGGGGAGCTCGTTGACAAAACATGCGACAACAAAAGTGAAAATCAGAAGAAATAGCTAGAGTTGCCGAGTGCCCCTTTAATACCGCGTGGTTTATATACACATGTTGCTGCTGATTGGGCTGACATTTGACACGCCCACTAAACAAGAGAAAACGTATCTGAAACCCCGTTGCACACCGTTTCCAGGAAACATGTTGTTCAACCCGGAAACCGTAGCAAAACGTAGCGCACCGGTTTGAGCTTGAACGTGCCCTGCCGCCGCTCTGGTGTCTGACCTGCAGTAACTCCTGCTGGGCTCGGATCAGCTCCCGGCTCTGCTCCACTTCCTGCTCCAGATGAGCCAGCAGCTTCTCCTGGTCCGTTCCTTGAGCGACAGCACCTGAGGAGCACACACACACACACACACACACATATATACAGTCAAACCAAAATTTATTCAGACACCGTCAATGTTGCTGCAACCATATACTCCTTCTAGAAGTCTGAGATCAAGCGATAAGAACCTGTTATTAGTCCCACATTGCAGACTCAAACGCAGAGGGGATCAAGTATTTTCTGTGGTCGGGCCTCGGTTGTGGGACAATTTGCCGTTAGAAATTAGGATAGCCCCTTCCGTGATCACTTTGAAGTCACTTCTAAAACGCACTTGTTTTCCATGGCCTATAGTTAAGGTTGGTTGGTTTTACTATTTTCCATTGAGTCTGATACTGTTTTTCCATTTTTTTAATCTTAGTCTGATTCTGCCATCTCAGTTTTACTATTTTATATTTGAGTCCGATACGGTTTTGCTACTCCTGTTTTAAGGCTGCTCTTAGCTTTGCTGCCCGTATGTGTGTTGTGTTGTTATGCAGGTATTATTCTCTGAAAAGGTCACATTAGCAATTAAAGAAAAAACACTTAAAACATGGTCAGGTCAATGTGTCCGAATCATTTTTTATCCCAAATTTTTATAAATTTTACTGGTAGTCCACTGTATTTCTGGGTATAATATGTCAGTTTACTTTATTTTGCTATCCTCACTTACATAAATGAACTGTAGTGTCCTGCACCAGTAGTAAAAAATTTACATTTAAATTTATTCATTTATCTGACGCTTTTATCCAAAGCGACTTACAATTGCTATATATGTCAGAGGTCGCACTCCTCTGGAACAACTAGGGGTTAAGTGTCTTGCTCAGGGACACAATGGTGTCTCACAGTGGATTCGAACCCGGGTCTCTCACACCAAAGGCATGCGTCTTATCCATTGCGCCATCTCCACCAAAAAATAAAATAAAAAATTCATTAATTAAAAAATAAATCTGATTAATTTTTGGTTTGACTGTATATATATATATATATATATATATATTCATAGATAATCGTTGACTTCTGTCCTTAAACCCCCCTTTAACATGTCAGTTTCAAGCATTCGGTTCTTACTCTGAGACACGAGCTCCCGGAGTCTTTTCTGGACTTGCATCCACTCCTGGACCACACCTCCGGTCACATGATCACCAAGGCTCTGCTCTGATTGGACCAGCACATTGTCTTTGTCCTCATCCCCCAGTCCTGTATGGTCATCTAGTAGCATCTAATTAGAAAGATTTTACTATATGATACACCCAATTTACATACTTCATATCCTAAATAGTAACGTGTTCAGAGGCCCGTTTCAAATAAATAGTTGGAGGCCCCTCATCCCCAATAATGAAAGTCAGCTAAAATTAACTTCTTGTTCAGTGAACTGTTGTATAAAATCAATAGGCTATCATATTTAAAAGCGCGCTGATGTTCGGGAAAACGGCACTCTGTATCCTGTTACAAGTATTAAAACAAAAACTTATACAGGGACATTTTTGCCCTGTATATTTAGATTTTTGGGGGGGCATTTTTATTAATTTTGGTGGCATTTTTGCCCCAAGCCCCCGTTAATTTCGATGATGGCGATTGGGTGGCCCGGGGCAGAAGTGGGACGGTGACCACTTCTGTTGCAAGGCCCATTTCATGTGAAACCGCAAGGCTGCTACTAAACAGGTTTCGGATCAATTTTACTTTTTCAGTTGAATAAAAAAAACAAAAAAAAAAAAAAAAACAATAATTTGAAGCCTCAGCAGTCTGTATGAACTTTAAAGTTCAGTAATAGTCAATTTAGCATAGGAACAGTATGTTGCGAAGGGGTATGTGGTGGCAAGACATGTTTTAATTGATGTAGTAGTACGTTTTTCTGCACTCTCAGAATTACGCATTTGCCCAATACCAGTGAAGAACATCCTTTTACAGTATAGTTTGTGCAAACTCTGCCGTACATTTTTTTAAATAGGAAATATTTCCAGTGCATGTGCAGGGGTCTCTCTCACCTGTGCCATGTTATTTCTGAGCATGTGCAGTAGTGTGGTGAGCGCGTGCCGTAGTTTCATGGCCTCTCTGAGCTCAGCTTCTCTTCGGTCCAGCATCAGACGCAGTGCTTCTTCCGTCCTGCCGGGGAAAACACAAAGCGCTTGAGCCAAAAGACTTGTTTTGGGGGGGAATATGCAAATATTTTCTATACTTTTCTTCCACAAATAATTCCTGTTCCTCAAATTTTACATAAAAGATGCTTAAGTCCACATTAAAGCACATTATTGCAAATTACACAAATGTTTCTGATGGATTAAAGCACGTTGTACGGTCTATCAGGTCATTGGTCATACCT
This sequence comes from Gila robusta, assembly GCA_030770095.1. Classification (NCBI taxonomy): domain Eukaryota; kingdom Metazoa; phylum Chordata; class Actinopteri; order Cypriniformes; family Leuciscidae; genus Gila; species Gila robusta. The sequence goes on along the minus strand of JAVALU010002166.1, from coordinate 108,967 downwards.
CCCATCAGCCTTTGCGGGCCTGAATCCAGGCTCTCTTCGTCCTGTCCGCTTTGGCAACACATTTATGATCTCCATGGCTATAGATGGGGAATATTGTTGTCACTGTGCAGTTTGTGGGTTTCATGGTGCATGCATCCTAATTAATGTTTTGTGGCTTTTAGTATGCAAGTTAACGCACTCATAAAACTTGAGGAAAAAACGCACAAAAATACTGATGACATCATCTTGTTTCCCAGACAGCAACATAGTGTCCGCCCAGATCCGGGCCACATCTGGTATGTGTATTCCACGCGTACCAGATGTGGGCGACACTATGTTGCTGTCTGGGTTGTGTATAACATAAACCTACTAAGAATAGCATTTGTGACAAATTGTTGTGAGTTAACGAGGGCAAATGTTTCAAAAAGGGAAAGGACACAATATTAAGGTAGTGAATGAAGTCGCTAGAAGTTGAACATGAAACCGTATTGTAACCGCGGGCCGCGAGTCTCACACACTCCGCGCTGCTTGTGTCTGTCGGAGAGCTGAGAGAGTTTCTCCCTCATGCGGCTGATGTTCTGCTCTCTGCGCTTCAGCTCTGCCCCCTGCTGGTGACAGCGACACTGCAGCCGCGCGCACTGCACACACACACACACACACGCGCGCGCGCGTCAACTGGTGCGCTCTACTGCAGGAATTATAATATATCACATCACAACCTTATCTCTTTCAGAAGTCAGAGCATCTTGTAGCCTGGAGATGTGCAGGTCCTTCTCCATAAGCTGCTCCTGTGAAAGACAATAAGCTCAGTCTTTAACATAACATAACATAACAAAACAAAACATTTAGGAATATTATTTTTAAATATATATAGGGATAAACCCCTAAGGTATACATCTCATTTTCAAGGGGATCCCAAAATATAATATTAAATTATTTAGCAAATAATTTAATATTAAAATTAATTTATATAATATAAACATAATTAAGAATTCATTAGTAATATTATTTATATATTGGGATAAACCCCTTGAGATGTACATCTTGTTTTTTATGGGGTGCCATAACATAACACATTTTATATTAATATATAATAAAAACTTAATTAGAAAATATTGTATTAATATTAATTTATATAATGTCATAATTAAATATTATTTAATAATATTATTTATATTTTGGGATAACCCTCTTGAGATTTACATCTCATTTTTAATGGGATTGCATAAGATAATATAAATCATGAACTAAGAGTCAGTAAAATAAATACTGCCATGATGTGTAAGAAAATAAGCATAACTAATGTAAAAATGTCAGCTTTATTCAATATTTTTTTGGTTCTTGACAGGATTTGCCTTGACTTGTGATGTTAATGTGACGTGTTTATTGAGGCACATGAACCTGTAAAGATGTGATCGGGTCTCTGTGCTCTTCTCTGAAGATCCGGTGTGTGAAGCTGAGTGTGGTTTCATCATGATGAGGCACACACACCGAATTCAGCATCTCTGACACACACAAGACAAACTCAAGCTGCTCTTTCTGACCGTTAACATCAGCATATCCTCAGTCTCATGTGTGTGTGTGATCACACTTACCTGAGCAGTCTCGAGCTCCGATACGAGACGATGGTGATCTCGTGAGATGTTTGTGTGCCATAACCCTGCAGATACTAACAGCACAACATTAGAAATAACTGCAACAGAAAAAACTGATGCCTTGTGCAACTTCTCTTTTCCATTGCACGAAAAATAACCAGAGGTGATTGTGAAATCTGTAAACCATAAACCACAGCAAATTGTCTTGTCTTTTTTTTTTGGGCAATTTGAATAACATTAAATAATTTATCAAAAACATATGTTATCATAAATTAAGTCTCTGATTGATACATAAGCAAATATGTTAACCTACATGTCTTACCAGAGCAAAAAAAAAATCTGTTGCGCCTTATCTTCTCAAAAGGCAGATTAAAAACATTTAAAGCGTGTTACAGAGCAAACGAGAGCTCCAGTGACTTGTTTCATTCAATCATCTGCAGGTTTCCTTCAATCAGCTCATCAGTGATTGACAGCTTCAGTCTATAATTAACAGCTAATGGACTGAGTGTTGAGAAATACTTCACATACAACATGTACCTTAAAGTCGACACAAGTCAACAGACAAATGATCAATAACACTTTATTTTAAAGGCAAAAAGTCATAGAAAAAAGATTTAAACGTAACATGTTCATTCAGTAGGTGATCATGTAGATCAAATACACCTGATCAGCTCAACGAGGGTCAGATACAGGGAGACGTCCCAACTGTGCAATGTTTAGTGTGAACACTGAATCTGAACACAAAGCTTGTTTAAAAGGACCTTCAAGCCAGATTCTGCTGGCTATAAATTAGTAAAACACTACAGTAAAAATCTGTCTTTTTATGTCAGCTAATTCTTCGATTTCTTCCACATAAACCAGGGAAAACTTCATACAATCTTCAACAAACTGTTTTTGTTTTATATGCATCACAAATAAAATAGTGTTTAGTAAATGAAGTTTGAACGGAATTGCTTTTTTAAAAAAAAAAAGGTGTGTTATGGGTAATGCATTTTCAGAAATGTAAATACAGTAACTTATCGTACCATGCCATACAGTGTAAATTCAGCATAATCAAAGTATTATTATACATAATACAGTTCATCCAAACAAACAATTTTTGTAGTGTTTGTGTGGGTCTTTATGTAGTAGTGTAAAGGTAGAAACAGACGCATCATCAGAAACGGCTTCATCAGCTCTGAAAAAAAAAAAACGGATATAACAGAAATATTAATATATGTAATCATGACAAAGATAAACGAGAGCATTTTGATAGTGCATGCATGAACTGAGAGGCTGCTGTGACCTCTGCAGGATCAGCTCAGAGGAGCCCGCAGGATTTGGGCGGGCGGAAGGGGTTGTCGCTGGACGGGACGCCCATCAGAAGAGGGTCTTTATGGGCATTTTGCAGGCAGAAGTTCTTCAGGTCTGTGGCAGCTTGAGAAACCTGCAGAGATCGCATTTAAGAAGACATGTTAAATGATATGCATTGAGTCCAGATTCCCTGTTTAATCGCATTATTGGTGCACATGTAAACGTAGTCATTGTTGCAGACCAGGTGCAGCCCTTCATAAAAGTGTCCTCTTTCAGCAGGATAATGTATCCTGACACACTGCACACATTGTTCAGGAATGGTTTGAGGAACGTGATGAAGTGAGGTGTTGCCCTGGCCTCAATCCAATTGCATGTGGGCCAACGCGTTCGATCCACGGCGGCTCAGAGACCATGCCTCGCGGGTCGCCGCTGTTTTGGCATATTAGGCAGATGGACATAATGTTTTGGCACATGTGTATATTTTTAAGGCAAGACATTACAGACAAAACCAATGTTTTTTCATGCACTGGTCAATTTTGAGGGCTTTTTTTGCTTCAGACTAGTGGAAAGAAAACATCCAAAATACATTTTTAAGAGTTCATTTTCATATACTTTATTTGCATATTTAGAGTTATATGACAATACATTAATGCAGTTTTTGAACCTGGCTTTCCGAGTTCCGTTCTGGAAATTGTATGCAAATTAGTGCAGATTTAATTAGATAATGGATCACATATTTAAAGAACATTTAAAAAAACTTTTAACCATAAATAACCATTGTCTTAATGTCCTGTGATTTATCACATGCGGTATATAAAAATATCTATTTATTGATTTTTTTTAACCTAATTATCTGTGGTATCTTGCCTTAAATTTATGGTAAATAAGTTATTATATAATCTATATTAAACAAATGTAGGCCAACATCTGTTTTTGTCAGACAACAAAGTGGCATGATGGATCTATGGGAAATGATGTAAATTAACAGAAAATTAGGTCAACAAACACTACTTTAACAGAATACATTTTTATTAATAATAATTAAATATACTGCATGCATTATATAGAAAATATGGAATTTTCATATTAAAGTATATTTGAGTTGGGGAAAAAAGGTTCGGTCACAGTGAAGAGTTGTTTTGTTTACACACGGTTGTACAATTGTACTTTTTAAAGTGCTAGACAGTATACAAAAAAAGTACCATAATATTGCAATCTGATACCATCACTGTACAATATAGTACTAATTTACCAGAGTCTCAGTTTATAGCGCTGCTCTCTCTGCGTTTGCATTATTAATGAGCAGAGGACATAACAAATAACTGTTGTCAGAAGTTTACGACTACAATGCAGATCTAACCGTTTAAAAATATCATAAAACAATTTAAAAACATCTCGGAGTAGCCGTGACGTTGGAAAAAACTGGTGTCATTTGCCTATAAATTAGTTTAAACGCGTTTAAATAGTTGTTTTGTCGGTTAGCGTTAGCGCTAGCAGTAACTCACACCGGTTAAACGCTTTTGTCCCTGTTCTTCTTCAACCCACAAACTCTTTCACCTTTAAAGTTGACGCTGACATACTTACGTTAATTCTTCGTATTTTCGCCTCTAGTCTGAGCTGTTTGACGGCTTTGGTCGCCACAGCCACACTACTGCTGCTAGCGTTATTGTTGGACATGATGACTGACCGAATGACTAAAAAGAGTTTGCGGAAGTTTGAGGAAGAGGAACGCACGCGCGCGCGCTCACGCGACACGACTTCACTATCTAAATGTGGACATAATACAGCTAACTGTACTAGTACTAAAAATCTACTTATACTTTTTTACAAATGGAGGTTTTGTCAGATTTAACTGACGACAAATGTGTCCTCAAAGTATTTAAAAACGCGTGCAGTGTCTCAAAGACTAGACCACAACAGTCTGTGGAATCACTTTTGCAAGAGTAGACTAACAAGTCATTAAAATCATTCCAATAGGTGAAGTCTACTCAATTTGAGGCATCATTCACGTCATTGTGCATTTATGCATCATAAGCATTAGCAATAAGGCGTCTTCAGAGCTACAGTATTTTCTGTGGTTATGACACCAACAACATTTACTAGCAGTGCAGTCAGCAGTTTTTTAGAGTTCTCAATTAGACAACTAGAGTTCTCACCATGGTTGTAAGGGGAAGAGGACAAGGCTACATTATTTCTGGTCTTTGGCCAGTTACTCTTAAGTGTTTGACTTCACTTTCTGCCGGCTGCTTTGATCGTCCTCAGTGAAAGACTTCAGCATTATGGTAATATATTTCATTTCAAAATCTTTTGTTTTAATGACTGAGATGGTTTTCTTGACAGTTATCTTAACTCACTGAAGTTACTCTGCTTATTGCACTGCACGCAAGACGTCCAGTAGTAGGGAGCAGGCAATGGAGGTCATGCAATAGCTAAACGTGCTTTAATTAAAGGCTTTCTGCTAAATGTTAAGGAATAATGACAGAATTGAATACATTAGTTTATATGGGTGATATTGCTACTTCCGTCAATTTTCAGAGTGTGTGAAGACAGATCAGATGTCTTAAAGATGTCATGGAGGTCTTGCTAAATCTCATATCTTGCAGGTGTATCCAGCTGTACTGCTTCAATGCTTCATCTGGATCTCTCTGATGGCAACAGGTAACATAATATCTGACATCTATAATATTGCTTAAAGTAACAGCTTTCAAGTAATATTGCTTAATAATATTGTAATTAATATTGCTTAATATTGCTTTCAGCATCCTGGGTCACTTGAGCAAAAAGTCACAGCTTGCAGCTTTCTGTGCTTGCAGTACATAATTAATTAGTCTCCATTAAAGGAGCATTCACACTGACAGCAATCTACAGTGACAAAGAAACTGGAAGTCAGTTATTTTTACAAGAGTTCGCATTTTGAAGTGACATGAGTATTCATTATACTTCTTTTATAACATAAGAAAACAAATAGTGTCATCTATGAACGTTTTCAAAGGGTTAGTTCACCCCAAAAAAGAAAAATTTGTCATTAATTACTCACCCTATTACTAGTAATACTTACTTTAAACAGAACAACTTGATTGACACGTCGATACAGAAAGCCGGGGTACCAGGTTTCTCAGGATGCCTTGAACACACAAGCATGATTTGGCATCAAATACAATCTGCAAAAAGGGAAGGAGGAGACCTGCATGTTTTATTCCTCGACCTGGCCAATGCTTTTGGATCCGTCCCCCATTCTGTCATCTGGGCAGCCTTCAACTTCTTTCATGTGCCTGAAACCATCACAAATCTGGTCAGAAACTACTTCAAAGATTTGCAATTCTGCATAATAACCACAGAATACACAGCATCATGGCAATCATTGGAAGTGGGTATCATGGCAGGAAGCACCATATCCCCTCTAGCCTTTACCATGGCAATGGAGTTGATCATCAGGGCATCTAGATGGGTAGTCGGAGGGGAGCGTCAGCAGTGCTGGACAGCGGCTACCTCCGATTCGCGCCTATATGGACGACATGACCACCTTGACCTCAACCATCGCCTGTACCAAACGCCTGTTAGCAAAGCTTCACTCCAACATTACATGGGCAAGGATGAAGTTGAAACCCAGTAAATCCAGGAGCATATCCATCATCAAAGGAAAGCTTACCGACCAGAGGTTCAACATCAATGAAACACCCATTCCATTGGTATCAGAGCTGCCCATCAAGAGCCTCGGACGGTGGTACAATGCAAGTCTCAAAGAAGCAGAGCAGTGTGACCAACTGAGAGAAGAAACCATCAAAGGCCTTGTCAGTATTGATAAGACTTCACTTCCGGGCAAGTTGAAGCTGTGGTGTCTGCAGTTTGAGTTGCTCCCTCGCCTAATGTGGCCTCTAACGGTGTACGAGTTTCCCAATTCCAAAGTTGAGAAGCTGGAGAGTCAGTGCATACGTCAAGAAGTGGCCGGGACTCCCGCGCTGCCTCAGTAGCATCGGGTTGTACGGACACGGTGTACTGGAACGGCCTATCTCTAGCCTCACAGAAGAATATAAGTGCACCAAAGTGAGGCTGAGCATGACCCTGGCAGAGTCTCAAGATGCAGCCATACGAACAGCTCCTCTCAGACTGGCAGCTGGGAGGAAGTGGACCCCAGCTGAGGCTGCAGAACAAGCACAATCCGCTCTCAGACATGGAGACATAGTGGGACAGGTGCAGCAAGGAAGAGGGCGGTTTGGACTTGGGACAAGTCGACCTACATGGCATAAGGCAACACCTGCAGAGAGGAGAAAGCTGGTAGTTGCTGAGGTCCGGCACCAACAGGAAGCAGAGAGATGCGCAAAGCCAGTGTAACAAGCCAAGCAGGGCCAGTGGACTAGCTGGGAAAACCTGGAGCACCATAAGCTCACTTGGAGAGATCTGTGGGAGATGGAAGGAAGCCAAATCAGTTTTATCATCAGCAGCAGGTGGATCTGGATAAAGAGGAAGGGCCCCAACTGGGCTGCAAAGAACAATAAAGAGGGGTAAAAGCAGAAGGGGGCTCACCTGGGACGCCAGGTGTTGCCGTTGAGCCCTCCGGAGGTTTTGTGGGTTTATCAACGAAACACCAGTGAAGGAGGGTGCCCACCTGAAGACCCTGATGACGTTCTTACCCCTCTCCCCACTTAAAACAAGGAAGTGCTGATTATTAGGGATATTAACATCAAGTCCTATGAGCTGAGCCCTCATGTCGTTCCAAACCTGTAAGAACACAAATTAACATATTTTTTATGAAATCCGTGAGCTTTCTGACCCCCCATAGACAGTGATGCAATGAGCACTTTCAAGGCCAAGAAAAGTAGTAAAGACATTGTTAAAATAGTCCATGTGACTACAGTGGTTCAACCTTAATGTTATAAAGCGACGAGTATACGTTTTGTGCACAAAACCCCCCCAAAAATAACAACTTTATTCAACAGTTTCTTCTCTTCCGTGTCTTTGACACTGTTCAGGTTGTGAATGCTGGCTCATTATTGGCCAGCTCCTGCATCAGCATCACACGCATGTGTTGTGGTGCTCACGTGAACAGCGGCCAATACAGAGCCGGCGTTCTAACACATGGTTCGAACGTATTCGACTACATGAGCATTTACACTACGAAAGCAATCTGGTCGAATGTGTTTTCGACTACCTCTTGAAGTGGTCGAAAGTGGACAAGCTCAAAACGTTTAAGACCCCGTTTACACCTGTATTTAGTGTAGTCCACTTATGATCCGATCGACCAAAACGCATCTTAAGTATCTGGCCTTGTCTGGAGAGGCGATAAGTATGTCGTCACAGTATTGAATTATGACCGAGGGCGAACATGAATTTACAACGTCGGAAATTGACTGTGCGACAACACCATGAAATAGAGAGGGACTATCGCAGTACCCTTGCGGAAGTCAACACAAAGTTAGTTGAACGCCATTGCAAATAAACACAAATCTGTATTGATCTTCTGGTCTAATTGGACGTGACCAAAATACATTTGTGATATCAACCGCGCTGAAGTAACAATGCATCAGAGAAATATCATTCAAAATTGTAGTGGGATTTGCAACAATGGCCGTGGTCTCTGTAGTCAGCATTCAATGATGCGTAATCAATATTTTTTTTTATTTTTTTTTATATATTTATTAACTTTTTAACAACATATATTACACACACAACAGGGACAAAAATACAAAATACAAAATGCAGTATAGACGCATATTGATGTCTTTCGCATCATTACAACTTAGCATATCTCAATTTGTACAGCACTACCATCCTCAAGACTAATGAACTAAAAAAAACAAAACAAAAAATATATATAAATATAGCTGCGAGCAGCGATTGCGGGCCCAAGCCGGTGGCACCGCCACCCCGGTACCTTTACCTAAAGGCACCGGGGTGGCGGTGCCGCCAGCTTTGGCCCTTCATCGCTGCTCGCAGCTATATTTATATATATATATATATATAAACAAGCCGCCACCCCGGTGCCTTTAGGGTTATTGTGCACGACGTGCAAAAACATAACCCTGCTTTGACTGTTGTGTGCTGTAGAGCTTGCATCAGTGTGGGCTCTGCAAAAGTGCGCATCGAGGAAATATATCAACCACAAAGTATGCGTGAAAAACCTTCTAAAACCTAAAATGAAAAATGACACACTCTAGTCTCATGGATTTAACGGACACATGAAATAACTACACAAGACCGAAAATGTATATGAAGTGTGCCATTTGGGACAGGGCCTATGATCGTGAACCACAATAGCCACATATATGAGATAATTTAAATATAGAATCATTTTTAATGTCGTATGATGTCATAGCTCAGTATGTTTTGCTTCTATATTTACACTTAAATGTGTAAATATAGAAGCCCAGTATTTATCTGGAGGTCTTTGTACAGGTTTATTAATGTAATTATATTTTACGCTTATGTGTTCTATGATATGCAATGGAAGTAAATTTTAATGTTTAACATGGGTGTATTCACAACACATAGCATACAATATAATATCTTAAGATTATTTATAATTATGTTGTCTCTGCCTTTTCTGTTTTAATGATATTCAGAACAGAAAAACTAAATGTTCCTTAATTTTAATTAACACTAACTTTATTCTCATCTGAATTATAAATAATTGATTTCCGTATAAAATGATGTCAGCGCCTCTCTCTCTCTCTCTCTCTCTCTCTCTCTCTCTCTCACACACACACACAGTTCGATCGCGCCCACGCCCGCGCCTCTCTCTCTCTCTCTCTCTCTCTCTCTCTGTCTCTCTCACACGCGCTGGCACGTTCGATCGCGCCAGCACGCCTCTCTCTCGCGCACACACACACTCCAGCTTAAGAGAGAGGCGCGCGCCATCAAACTGTGTGTGTGTGTGTGTGTGAGAGAGAGAGAGGCGCGGGCGCGATCGAACTGTGTGTGTGTGTGTGTGTGTGCGCGCGTGTGTGAGAGAGAGAGGCGCGGGCGCGATCGAACTGTGTGTGCGTGTGTGTGTGTGTTTGTGTGTGTGTGAACAGTGGAAACATACTCCGTCATTTTTTTTGTGTACACTCGCAATAAAACACAACATCCTCAGTCACATACGTAATAATATCACCCGAAGAGACCCCCCCCCCCTCCTTCTCACCCTCCCTACACAGACACACACACACAGAGAATGGCAGGGAACACTCTGTCTGTCAGAGAGAGGGAGAGAAAATTCTCAGAATCCACATTCAAACCACAATATCTGACTTTCTGTTGGTCGGAGCTAATAACTGTGAATTAGAAAGTTATTCGGCTTGAAGAGAACAATATACACGCCAAGTTTTGTAACTGTAGGTAAAACTAACTAATTTATAACACACTTTATGTATCCTTTTTTAGTCATAAATTCATTTCCTCGCCACGGCCAAACCGTTCGAGATATCAAAAATCCGTCCGCAATTTAGCATCCTCAATGTCTTGACTTCATGCTGACCGAGTTTCGTGGTGTTTGGATTAATTCTCTAGGAGAAGTATATAAAAAATAAAAGCATGCATTTTCCAAACAACCCATAATAGCTGACTTCCTGTTGAGCTGTCGTTAAACTTAGAGCACGAAAGTTGTTCGGCCCGATGAGATCTAAATATGTACCGAGTTTCATATTATTACATGCAAGCATCTTTGATATATGGACAAGTGTTCGAATCGCATTCCAGGGGGCGCTGTCGAGCCCCCCTGCCACGCCCGGGTACCAGCTTCAGCCCGGCCCTGATGGCCGCGGGTTCTGACCTGTGTGCAAAGTTTCAAGAGTTTTCGAGCACGTTAAGGGCCCCAAAACCTTGAAAAACAAAAATAAAAGCATTCTCACTCAGCAGACAAATCCCCCTCCCCCAAACACACGGAGAGACGTAGGGTCAGAGAGAGAGGAAGAGAAAATTCTCCAAAACATCCACATTCAAACCAAAATATCTGACTTCCTGTTGGTTTGAGCTAATAACTGTAAATTAGAAAGTTGTCCAGCGCGATATGAACAATATACATACTGAGTTTTAAGATTGTAGATAAAAGTATAGACCTAACTCCCCCTCTTTTGTCAAAAGGTGGCGCTACTGAGCCCCTGCACCACGCCCGTTTCTGAAACTTTGCACATGTCTACTGGCTAATAAATGTGATGTGTCTGTCGAGTTTCATGCAATTTCAAGTATGCTAAGAGTCTCAAAAGCATCAGAAAATAATCTTAAAGTTTGATGCGTTACCACGGCAACAGTATCTAAGATATTAAATTATCCTTTCACAGGTCTACATCTGCCGTGTGTTTACATTATACACAAAGTTTTAAGCAAATCGGGTAAAAATAAGAGGGTGATTTAAAAGCATTTTGAAAGTGACACACTTCCTGCTGCCAGTTGGTGGCGCTATAACTTTGACTCACAATAGTCACATCCATGTGATCGGCCTCTTACAGCGAACACACTGCTGAAGTTTCATCAAGATCAGTCAATGTATGCAGAAGTTATAACACACTTCCTGTTTCCATTATTCGCCATAAATTAGTTTCCTCGCCACGGCCAAACCGTTCGAGATATCAAAAATCCCCTCGCAAACTTTCATCCTCAATGTCTTGACTTCATGCTGACCG
>JAVALU010002166.1:0-87500 GCA_030770095.1 Gila robusta | reverse complement strand
AATTGCTAGAGCTGAGAATTTAATTCATGCAGAATTAGTGTTTTGACAGTTGGCGGATGCTATAGACCCTCCTTCTTCTGCGCCCAAAGGACCCATTGTCCTCATTGTCTGATTGTTTGTCATCTATAAAATATACAGAATTGGCTTTAATAGGCGATTTAAATTGGGACTGGCTAACACCTGCATCTGATCAAATTAAAAGTTTTTGTGACTCAGCAAATCTGACCCAAATTATAGACTCACCTACTAGGCCAAATCCTAAATATCCTGAAAAGTCTACACTCCTTGATTTGTTTTTAACAAATGTGCCACAGAAATACAAAGCTACTGCTGTTTTTGCAAATTATATGAGTGATCACTGCATTATTGCCGGTGTGAGAGATACCAGGATATCTAAATGTAAACCGCGTATTATAATTAAGAGAAACTTGAAGTCGTTCTGTGAACAAGCTTTTTTTATTGATCTTAATCTTTGTGACTGGACCAGGGTGAATTTGATACCGGAGCCCAAAATAGCGTTGCCGTATTTTAAATCACTATTTTAGACATTATGAACAAGCATGCTCCTTTTAGGAAATATAAGATTAAAGGGCGTGATAATCCGTGGTTTTCAGAGAAATTGTCTGATCTAATTCATGATCATGATCTTGCTTGGTCAATGGCAAAGAAATACAAAAATAGCTCAAACTGGCAACATTTTAGGCTCCTGAGAAACAAATGTGTCTCAAATACGTAAAGCAAAATCAGATTTTTATTTAAATTAAATATGTGATAGATTTCTAATCCCTCTAAATTTCGGATTGCTTGACAAAGATGTCATTGTTACACTAGATGAGAAAGTAATTGAAGGAGTATCAGTCTATAAATATCTTGGTTTCCTTTTAAAACAAAATTTGTCCTTCAAACAGCATATAGAGTGTTTAACAAAAAAACTTAGAGTAAAGTTGGGTTTCTATTATAGAAACAAAGGCTGTTTCTCTTTTAGTAGCCAACAAGAAAAACATACAAACAACATTATGTCAATGCTGGATTATGGTGATATTTTATACATGCATGCAAATCAATCTTCTTTGAAAATGCTGGATTCAGTATATCATGCAGCACTAAAATTTGTAACTAATTCTAATTTTCGTACTCATAGCTTGTATGAGAGTGTTGGTTGGCCATCTTTGCACAATCGCAGGCTAGAGCACGGGTATATTTTTCTTTTTAAGGCCATACTTTGTAAACTGCCTTCTTATGTTCTCGTAGGTGAGCTCCGCACTGCAGCCGACCTCGCCCTCCGGGGCACAGGCGTTGTGGCATGCGCGATCGATCTGGCGATGTCCATTTTAGTGGTCCAGGAGCGCCATCGTTGGTTCAGCCTGGTTGATATGGTGGATGTGGACAAGGTTCGGTTCCTGGACTCCCCAATTTCCCAGGTTGGGCTGTTCGGCGACGCGGTGGAGAACTGCGCCCAACAGTTCTCTGCCACCCAAGAGCAGACAGAGGCCATCCGGCACATCCTGCCCCTGCGGCCCGCTGCTGCCTCCACCTCGCCGCCGAGGGCTTCCCCCTGCCCCTCCGCTCCTGCTGCATTTTACATCTTTGCATTTATTTTGGATGCTGTAAGTAACTTTTACAATACAATATTATTAAATCTGATTCATATGAAATATTATTTGTGTGATCAAGTGTTTTAACGGATAAATTCAAATCACTTGTCTGCTGGGCATTTCACTTTTAAATGCATGATACATATTTAATCAATATCCACGGACCTGCCATTTAAAACTTGACTGAAGAAGTGGGAAAAGCTGTTGTGACAGTAATTTCCCCTATATTACACGAACTCGCGTATTTATCACGAGGTTGAATCCAGTTATTCATTAGTCAGCAACGTATTGATGCTTTTCTGTTTTATCATGAATAACGTGACGCTTCCATAACGTGTTGTTCCCATGATGTAAGCGCTGTTTCTCTGGCATTTTCAAATGCTCATAAAAATGTGTCTTGGCTTGGTACACAGTCTAAAAGTCTAACTCTAACGAAATCCTAATTTTAAACATATTTTACTGAAGCAATATTATGGGCCGTAGCCTAACACTTCCTTTTTGAGCCAATGCAGATGAATGAGCAAAGTTATTTCAGGGCAAAACCACCCTGATTGTAAAGCCTAACGTGATTGGTTGTAGCGAGAACGTGCTACGATTGGTCAGCTCAATGTGGCCGTTATCTGATTGGCTTGAGTAAACAGTGGGTGGAGTCCACTTATTTGTGGATTTGTCTGCATGTAGACTAGGGCTGCGTCCGAAACCGCATACTTCCCTACTATATAGTAGGGAAAAAGCAGTAGGCGAGCGAATAAGTATGTCCGAATCCTTAGTATCCATAAAAGAGTAGGCGACAATTACCAGAGTGACGTATTAATTCTCGCGAGATTCAGACGTACGTATACTAATAGTGCGTTCGAATATGCCTACTTTTCTACTATATAGTAGGCGAAAACAGTAGGCTACGTGAAAGAAGTACGTTCGAAACGTCAGTATTCATAAAAGAGTAGGCGAGAAGTTCCCGGATGGCTTACTGCTTCAGCCCAGATTCTCGAGTGCTCAACCGATGGATACTCTTCTATCCCAGGAGGCCACGCGAGAGCATACGTCATTATCAAACATCACGGAGATCAGCGACGCGGGGGTTTTCAAATGTGAGTATACACGGTTCCTTGTGTTTAACTCGTATGTGTTAAACTACTATAGAGTAAACGTTTTAACTGTTGAAGGTGTAAAGGAGTTAGACAGTATAGTATAGTTGTGATTTTGCTGTAAAAACATGTTTTATTATGTAGGCGCACACGTAACGTTACGTCTCTAAAGTGGATTTACATAACCATATACATCTTAAACACGGTTATTTAAAATGTTTATTTACATCTGAAAGGAAAATATTGTATTAAGTATTAACGTTACAGATGAGCACATCACATGAAAAAGACAAATGTGCTGTAAATAAACACATCTATAAAGTAATTAAACATGTTATATATTTTATTTGTCCCTTATTTCTGAGGAACATTTAAGTTGGATAAAAAGTGAGTTAACACATCAGCTCCAGCCTCAGCATGTAGGCTAGTATTGAGCAGATAAATCACAGAGGTGAATCTTGTCTGGATGTTCCAGGGACAGAAGAACACGCGTGTGTGTATCCGGTGGAGAGAGGCTTATGATGCTGAATGCTGTGATCAAAGGCTTTGAGTGAGTATACTACAGAAATGGATAACAAAATCTATTAAATCTTAGGTTGTAGTTTATTTTAATTATTGAAGTTTCAAACGGAGAAATTACAACACTTTTCTGATTCTTGATTTGTGAGCATTTGCTGCAGAGCTGTTGTGGTGGAGCAGGACCTGCGAGGAAAGAGGATGGCAGCATTTGTTGGGGAAAAAAGGTTTTAGGGATTTTACTCAAATATAAAGTAAGGTCATTTTTGTTACTTTTAATGCATAAATCAAATTACATTGTGCTGTTAAAATTACTGCTTTTGTATAATGTTTGTGCATTTTTGTAGGATCTGAAATGTCTGCAGACTGGTGTGAGCACTGAGGAGAGGAGCCCAGCTCCTGGATGAGATCCTCCATCACTCCATCTGCCCTTATCGCCTCAGATTGTGAAGCGCAGCACTCCGGCATGAAGGCACGGCTCACCTCTGGATAAGAATAAAGCCGCAGAATGGGAACCGCTGTGTTGAGATGGCAGATATGTGGGGTTCAGCGCCTGTAAATACATGCTTGGAGTTTGAATAAAGCTTTGTTTCATTGTTGACTTGTATATGCATTTGTTTATTGTGATGGTTAGTTTTATTTGTTCTTTTACTCATTTATTCATGTTTCTTATTGTTGTCAGTATATAAAATATAATTATTTAATTAATGTATGCATTAATTCATTGCTTGACTGACAATTGAGATGTTTCACTGCATTTATCTAGTGTGTATTCATGCATAACTGTCATATGACAAAACAAATTACATTTAGATTGTTTTATTAAATTATATAATTTTTAGTATATACAAAAAGTAATATAATTAAGTATTGGGCAGCATTTAATATTATTTTTTTTAAGTTTTGGGGTGGGCTAACAATGCAATTCATTCTGAGGTAATATTAATTTTTAAGGAGCGATACTTACATTTTTCGAGTTTAAAATCAACAGTTTTCTCCAAAGGAGAGATCTTCGAGCAGCGGCCCGTCTCCTGTGTGCAGACATTACAAACGCAGAGGAAAACTGTTCTAGGTTGTGCTGTCGAGTTACTGATGTTATGAAGAGTTAGTGCACCTGTCGCTCATATCATTTAAACTTATTACATACAAGATCATGGAAAGATACCATAGTTGTATCTAACAATGAACGATCATAATGACAAAACAGAAAACATAAAGATCATTGGTTTGTGTACATCATAACATATTTATACACAGGAAAAAAGAACAATAACAAGGCAATTTTTAAATAGTTCTTCATAACACACATAAAAAAGTTTTTTGTTACAACAAGTCTGAGGGATGAAACGAGAGGTAAATTCATCAAGAAAAAGAGGAAACCTTAAAGGAGAAACTTTTTGGGTATAAAATAAAGAAATTAACAACATATTCAAGAGATGACGATTTTGGGGTTTCTTAATAAAAAAATATATCGTTATAAGGATAAAACTGGGGGTCACATTAGGGTTTAAAATATAACAACTTGAATCAACCCTAAATGTATTCACAAAATAAATGGGCAGCTGTTTCTTCAACAATACCACAAAATGAACAAGTTTCATCAATATCAAGATATTTACAGATAGATGAATTAAATGTGTCGTTCATAACGCGTCGTAGGTCACATGATAACGTCAACATGGCGGATGATGTCCGGATCGCATTTATACTCAGGGGCTGCGTTCGGAATCGCATACTTCCCTACTATATAGTAGGCGAAAAGAGTAGGCGAGCGAAAAAGTACGTTCAAATCCTCAGTATTCATAAAAGAGGAGGCGAGAATTACCTGGTTGACGTACTAATTATCGCGAGATTTGGACGATAGTGCGTTCGAATATGCCTACTTTCCTACTATATAGTAGGCGAAAACAGTACGTGAGGGAAGCAGTACGTTCGAAACATCAATAGTCCTAAAAGAGTAGGCGAGAAGTTCCCGGATGATCTCCTGCTTTCGCCCAGACATTTGAGTGTTTTTCAGCTTGTACTCATCTATCCCAGGAGGCCACGCGAAGAGGATACGATATAAAAAAGAACAAGAAGAAGTAGATATTTCATACTCAAACATGACGGAAAGGGTGGACGAGAGTGTTTTCAAATGTGAGTATTACAAATACAAACCGAATCGCATGTGTTGAACTAACTTTCTGTACAGTAAATTGTTGAACTGTTGAAGGTGCAAAGACGCTATATAATATATGGTAAATTTGTGATTTTGCCGTAAATCACATTTTATTGGATAGAGGAGCTCCATAAGGACACATACGTCTTTAAACTGTATTTGCATACATTTTAAACCGTATACATCTGAAATACCATTACTAAATATTTATTCAAAATCTGGCAAGATTACTACGTGTAACTGATATCTTTTTTTCTTTCTTTTAATGACCACACAGCCAGGCTGGTGGAATTTGTTTTCAGTACAGCTCTTTGGTACAGGTTCCAGCATTACACTAAACAGTAAACATTAAACATATAAAGTAACATACATATACATACAGACAACCACATTAATACATAATACATAAGGGGGGGTCATGCTTAATCCACAGTCCTCAGCGTTCAGAGTTCAAAAGGTGTATCGCTTTTGGAATGAAACTATTTTTGAAGCGAGATGTTCTAGAGGCGATTGTCCTATAACGCCTCCCAGAGGGCAGTAACTGGAAGGCGTAGTGAGCAGGGTGCGAGGTATCAGAAATTATCTTGTGGGGTCTGCGTAGTGTCCGTTTGTGGTAGAGTGATTCAAGGGATGGTAGGGGTGAACCAATGACTTTCGATGCTCTGTTGATGATACGCTGTAATTTCTTCCGGGAAAGTGAATCAAGACTGCCAAACCAGACTGTGATGGAAGTGGTGAGGATGCTTTCAACGATGGCCATGTAGAAGCGGAGCAGAAGATGAGACCTTACTCTGAACTTCTTGAGCTGTCGCAGATGAAAAAGTCTTTGCTGGGCTTTTTTATAGATATGATCTGTGTTGATTTTCCATTTAAGGTTATTGCTGATGTGTGTCCCAAGAAGTTTGAATGTATCAGTAATGGAGATGGGTTCACCTTCAATGAGCACAGGAGTTTTGGGGGATGGCTGACGTCTCAGGTCGACGATGAGTTCTTTTGTTTTTGATGTGTTGAGTAGAAGATCATGGTCTGTACACCAGGTCACTGCTTGGTTGATCTGTGCACGGTATACGGTTTCTTGGTTGTTGGTGATGAGTCCTATAATGGTTGTATCGTCTGCATATTTGTATAGGCTGACAGAACTGTGGTGTGATGTGAGCTGGTTTGTGTAGAGAGAAAATAGCCATGGCGAGAGAACACAGCCTTGGGGTGCGCCTGTACTGAGGAACAGAGGGGAGGATGTATTATTATTAATCTGTACCCTCTGTTGCCTGTTCCAGAGAAAACTGTGAATCCAGTGACAGATGCATGGATCGATATTCATATCCAGTAATATATTGAACAGTTTGACCGGGTTTATTGTATTGAATGCCGAGGTGAAATCCATGAACAGGATGCGGGCATAGGTGTTTGCAGACTCAAGATGGTTAAGTATCTGATGAATTGCTAAGTTGATGGTGTCCTCAACTGACCTGTTGGCTCTGTATGCAAATTGGTATGGGTCCGTTGACTATAGGGAATGTGGAGATGACGTCACGCCGTGTTGCATTATGGGTCCGCCGCCATATTTACAGGATCGCGCCCAATACCGCTGTATTTAAATGCATGTGTTGGAGGCTGTGTTTGGATTTTCTGTCGAGATTTTAATAAACGTCGATATGGTTGTTCAGTTCAACTGCCATAGCAGGTCACACGATCGTTCAGGGATGAAACTGAACAACTGAATACGTTTTTTCACCTTTCTTTCTTGGAAAAAACAACAAGGGAAGCAGGTCGAGGAGCTGACGAGAAGACGCCGGATCGCGTGGAGTGCCGCAATCATGAGGCAAAACTTGACTTACTGTCCTCCACTGCATACTACGTTTGTTAAAAGTTGTACAAAGCGAGAGGTTGTGTATTGTATATTCCTCGATGACTAACAGTTAGGAGGATAGTTGATGAATGATGTTGAATTTGTGGTTCATGTTAGCAGATGATAAAGCCAGGACACATTGCATGAATCAAATTATATTTATTTTGTTTTCAATTAACAATTTGCTTTGATATTCTGTATATCTTTTTACATGCCATTTTTAAAATGTTTGTGAATCATGTTTTTATATAACTGCTTAATAAATACATTAAGTGACTTCTCTGTTTCTGTACTGATTGCATCCACAAAGACCCTTTAAGTACACATAAATGGGCAAAGATACATCAAACTGTTTTAAAATAAACGACCAAATACCCTCATTTTTACATGTGTCAACATTGAATGATGACAATAAGGCAAAGTTGTATTTAACAAGTTACCACATCTTGTGGCATTATAAAGTAATGTACAATTTTTTTCTTGCACAACCTATGAAAACTTAACATATGCTGAAAATAGCAAGCTAACATTAACTATGAGAGCTGCTTTTCAGATAAAATAGCTTGAACTTTATGTACAATAGTAATCAACCTAGCATAGGCTTTGAACACCAAAACTAAATTAGATGTATCAACGTTGTTTATCGCGGATAGTTTGTCCAAATAACGTGTTTTGGCAGTGGCATTTAGTTTATCCCGGTAGGGTCCCTTCTCTTTTTCTTTAAACATCTCAATTTCTTCCGTTCTTCTTCAATTTTACCTCCTTTTAGCCAAACACCCACTATTATACCGAAGGTAAACAGAGATCGTGCCTGTAAAGATGGCGCCTACGTCCCATAATGCAACACGGCGTGACGTACCTCCGCATTCCCTATACTGCGCACATAACATACATAGCGCGCGCATGGCAGGGAGGGAGAGAGCGAGAGACACACGCAAGGTCTCTCGCTCTCTCCCTCTCTGCCGTGCGTGCACGCACTATGTATGTTAAGTATGTTCTGTCTCGCATGCGCGCTCTAGATTCCGGGAGATTTGAACTAATTTGCGGGCATCAGGGAGACGATATCAATATGCGGGAGACTCCCGGAACTCGCGGGAGACTTGGGATGTCTGCATATTTACATCATGCGCTCGCGGCTAGCTCTCCTTTGGGACGGCAAACCACCTCTCGCGCTCAAGCCTCGACGGAAGAACCGCACGGGTAGATGTTCTCGCGGCTAGCTCTTTACGACACAAGAGAGCTGCCTCGCCTTAAAAATACACCATGCGCTCGCGGCTAGCTCTCCCTTTGGACGGCAAACCGCCTCTCGCGCTCCCACGTTTTCTTCCCTCGTGGAGCCTCGACGGAAGAAGCGCGCGGGTGTTGAAGGTGTGCCTCCTCTAAAAGTGTCCGCCGTCCGGGTGAAACAGTATGCTATTTTTATTTACCCGCCACGGTGGCCGGTAGGTGAAGCGAGTTTACCCGCCACAACACAAAATCACCCGCATTTGGCTGGTGGCGGGTGCTAATTTCCATCCCTGATTTCAATTATTGTATTTTCAAACAGAGATATAACTTTTTCATTCTTGATTTCTCTCTTGCTGCAGATCTTTTGTGGAGGAGCAGAGCCTACAAGGCAGGGTGACGGCGGCGTTTGTTAAAAAAAAATGGGAAAACCTGAAACAAAAATACAAAGTAAGATCATTTTGTTACTTCTAATACATAAATTAAATGATTAAATATTGTGCTGTTAAAATGACTGCTTTTGTATCATGCTTGTGCATTTTTGCAGGATCTGAAATGTCCGCAGACGGGGGTGAGCACTGAGGATGGAGAGGCCACAGCAGCATCCTGGAAGTGGTACACTGCCATGGATGAGGCAATTGGGGGCAGACCCTCCATCTCTCCTCCTGCCCTCGTTGCCTCATGTGGGCCGGATGCTGCTGTGGTCTCTTCATCCTCAGTGAGGCCAGAGCCAGCAAGAGCCAGGAAAAGGGCTATAGATGTGGAGGAGCTGATCCGGGACATGGAGGAGCGAGAAGAGGAGAGAGAGCGGAAGGCAGCTGAGAGGGAGGAGAGGCTGTGGAGAGAAATGGAGGAGAAGGAGGACAGAAGAGAACGGGAGAGACGAGAGAGAGAGGAAAGACAAGAAAGAGAAGTAAGAGAAAGAGAAGAGAGATGGCACCGGGAGGCAGTCGAGAGAGAGGAAAGGAGAGAAAGAGAAACCAACGAAAGGGATGAAAGGTTCCTTTCTGTTCTTCAGATGCTCGCCAAAAAATAAATTATTTGACAAAAAACATCTTCTGATCTTTTGCACATTTGGGTTGATGTGAATTAAATTTGTGAATAAAAATGGGAATCTATATATATATATATATATATATATATATATATATATATATATATATATATATATATACATTATTAATTATGTAGTTTTGTAAAACAAGCAAACTTTTGTATTATCATATGACATAGCTATGCATGAATACATGCTAGACAAATGCAGATGATGTAAATACATTTTTATTCATGAAATTCATATTTTATTTACTGACAACAATATGAAACATGAATAAAAATAAGTGAATGAATAAAAGAAATCATCACAATAAATAAATGCATATACAAGTCAATACCACATGAAACATTGTTTTTGATTGTTTTGTTCTAACAAACTATGATGTATTTATTGCAGGCAGTGAACCCCACATCATACTGCCATCTCAATAGAGCTGTTCCCATTTTGCGGCTTTATCTTGATGAGGCAGCTGACCACCGTGCCCACCTTCGCCTGTCTATGCCGTCCATCAGGTCCCTGATTGCTGCAGTCAGACCTGGATCTGACCTTGGATGGGAACGGGAGATTGAGGTCCTTGTGTTCCTGCACTGGCTGGCCCATGCAGCATCCTACAGGGTGGTGTCGCAGACCTTCGATATCCCAAAGACCTCTGTGCATGACATTGTGCACAGAGTGAGCAAGGCCATCATGGGAATTTTGAGGAGGGTGATCTGCTTTCCGACCGGAGATGACCTGGAGGCAGTGGGAGCAGGATTTGCACAGCTGTCTGGGTCACCAGCTTTCAGCAGAGTAGTTGGTGCAATAGACGGCTGTCATATCCGTATCAAACCTCCAGCAAATAACTCCCACTGTTACTTCAACAGGAAGCTGTTTCACTCCATCCAACTCCAGGCCATCTCTGATCACCGGGGGAAATTCCTTGATGTCTTTGTGGGATATCCTGGGTCTGTGCACGATGCCAGGGTGCTGAGGAACAGCCCTGTGTATGCTGGCAACCTTTACCAACCTGCAGGCAAGTGCATCCTCGGGGATGGAGGCTATCCTTGCCTGAGTGCACCCATCTGCCTCATCACCCCTTACAGAGAGCCTGTACAGAACCCTGTGCAGGCTCGTTTCAACAGCAAGCACTCCCGTGCCCGCAACACCGTGGAGAGAGCTTTTGGGATGCTGAAGACACGCTGGCGCTGCATTTTCTTCAAGGCCTTGGAGGTGAGCCCTGCCTTCGTGCCTGAGATTGTTGCGTGCTGCGCTGTGCTTCACAATCTCGCTCTAGCCAATGGGGACATCGTTGAGCCAGAGGATGAGGAAGACCATGATGACGGGCCCCCTGATCCCCACAACCTTGCAGCAAGAGTGGGAGAACAAGTGCGGGACAATCTGGCTGCTGCAGTGTCTGCTCCAAACATCCCTGTGCCGGCTCTCCATGAGCATGACTACCTTTAAAACATTAAGAAAGATAAAAATGTTTTAAAATTCATGTTGTCAGCATTCAGTTTCTTGACAAATGTCATTTTATAGGTTTACAATTACATGCAAATATTTGTTAGAGCTTTAAAACCTTTTGTAGTGTAGAGGGATAAACCAATGAACTGGTTAGAAGAAGATTGCTGGTCAATCAGCAAGGCTCTTTACTCCAGGTTTGTCCAGGGTCATTGTCCCTGTAAATAAATGGAGTTAATCACTTTTGATAAATATGTCAAATGCATAAATGTGATTGATATTTGTAAAGCATTTTTTGAACCAGTCATGGGCATAAACAGTCAAAGCTGCTTAGTTTGTCAAGGAATTACTATAATGCAAAATGCATACATAAATTTACTACAATTTATATTTGGTGGGTTAAAGGGTTAGTTCACCTCAACATATAAATACAGCAATTATTTACGGTTTACTATTTACTTATTTAATGTTTTTTATTGCTTAAATACAAAAGGGAATTTTTGTCAAGTTTGTTCTGCTGGTTTCATACAATATCAGTCAATGGAGCCCAACTTTCAGAAGCTTCATGGCATTATTTAATGACGCTTTTGAAGCTTCTGAAAGTCCATTGACTGATATTGTATTAAACCAAACAGTACAAACCTGACCAAAATCACCTTTTGTGTTCAGAAAAACAAAAAACAGAGGGATCAAACAACATCAAGGCGAGTAAATAATGACTATTGAATTATTACTATTATGATTTATTTGCTTGGGTTAAGTAACCCTTTAGTCACTATTTTACTGTGTGTAATTTGTGTAAACAGTCTCAAGTTCAGCTTTGGTCATGGAGGGCTATTATCCAGCAGAGTTTTTCCAACCCTAATTATACACCCCTGAATCAATTTAAACCAATTAATAACTGACTACTTGAAATTTACTGACAGGTGTGCTGGAACTTAACCCTCCATGACCTGCCTTTAAGATCCTTGCATGAACTCTGTAAACCTTTAAAAGTCATATAATACACTCCAGTAAAACCAGTGTTTTAAAGTGTTTTTTCTTCTTACATTACACCATACATTCAATAATTATTAATCAACGTTTCATAAATATTTAATTTATGAATTTGATTACAATCTTAAAGTATCACTAAATTTCTAGAAGTCTATAATGTACTGTGAATGCCTAGGAATAGTTTGTTTTATATACATATTATTGTACAAAATTCTTAGGCCACCATTTGTAGTTGTTGCACAGTACTGTGTGTATATATATATATATATATATATATATATATATATATATATATATATATAGATTCCCATAATTAAATTACCTTTATATTATACCTTAATAATAATTACCTTTATATTATTATTGTCACAATAATAATTTGTCACAATAATTATGACAAATGCTGTGACCAACAGTTAATTATATAACATTATTATAATATATATTATATATTATAATAATGTTATATAATTAACTGTTGGTCACAGCATTTGTCATAATTATTGTGCATAAGTGTTGGGATGGGCTAGTAATGAAATTCTTTCTGGGGTAATCTTAATTGTTTAAGTAGTAATACTTGCTTTGTTTGAGAATAAAATCTAAATCTAAGTCTTCTCCAAAGGCGAGATCGTCGAGCAGCTGCCCGACATCTCCTTTGTGCACACCTTAATCTAACAATTGCAGACATGCCAACCATTTCAAACGCTGAACTAAACCGTTCTAGTAAAGTTGTCGAGTTACTGATGCAATCAGCTGTTAGTGCACCTGTCTCTCCAGTAGGGGTTCAGCGAAAAAATCGGCAGCTGGCAGCAGGAAGTAGCTGCCATTGACAGCCGGAAGCCCTGCCAAATTAGGAGGGACCTGCCAATCGTGGTAGCCAATCAGTATCGTCCAACGTAGCACCAACCAATCACATGTAACTGGAAGTGAAGCGACAGCAGCCAATAGTGGCGCCGGCGAATTTTCAGTAATGGCGGCGGTGTTTGGCTCGGTAAATTCGTAAATGAATTATCAGATTAATAAATAATTGTTGTTTTGTAAGTTGGATTTTAACTTTTTATGTTAGAGACAGTATATCTGTGCCTACTTTAGTTTAATTGGCTAATTTAATCATTTGTAGAAACGCAGCTTGTGCACCGTGTGGTCCTGGTTTGTGAGGGGCTACCATTAACTTCAAATACTACGTTACTATTACCATCACCATTAAATATTAGCTTTTATTAACGTTAACTTAATCTATTGATTAGAATAAAGGCAATGCTGAATTATTGACAAGCTCAGCCTTGATGATACACGTGCAACACTAACCATATCTTTTTTTGTGTATTTCATTTTTCAGGGGATTGTCTGATATCCAACCATTTATTGATTTTTGTTTTATTACTATTGCATTTTTTGACCAAACAGTTCTTTCAAGAACTACCTTTCTATCTCTAACTCTGTGTACACTCTGTTCTACACCTCTTGTGTAACTGCCAATCAATTATGGCAGGTTAGAAGCCAATGTTTTCCCTAAATCTTACTAACTAAAGTTAATTTGAGCAGAACATGCAAAAACCTGCCCATGTTAAAGATGTAATTAGACTTCTAAAATGTTCTACCTTTATATGTGAATGAATTTGTTGCTATTTTGAGGCATGTTATTTTCTTGTATATACTGCATGTGTACTCTTTGCTTTTGGAAAAGATGACGTCTTTTCTGGGATAGGAAGTTGTCCCTACTGTACAACTGGGGTGATGTCAAGTCCTGAGCACTTTCAGGTGAAGCATGCCATATATTTTGAGGACAATGGCATCCATAAGCATTGTACAAAGCACACATGCATTTTACATGTTTGTTGTAAGTTAAAATGTACTAAATTTCTCTTGTCTTTCTAGAAAAATATTGTGTTCCTTGCTTTTGTTTGAATGCCCAACAACAAAAGAGGTGCCATTGGCATTGCCCTAAGTGTTGGCACATCTTGTGTTGTGCCCCTGACCTACATAATCATGGTATGTGCAATGTAATTAGTTAAATTTTAAAGTCTTGTTTCGTTTAGATTTCATTCATGTTATGATTAACTCACCTCATCTTTTGTCCTTTTTGCAGATCTTTCAGTTACATGCAAAATTACCAGTCTGGTGGATACAGACTCATTCAGGAGGAGGGCACACTCCTGCTGGCTTGACAGAATGTATTTACTTTCTTTTACACATTTGATTTAAATGTGGTTAAAATAGTAACTGAGAAATTTAATTGTATGGCAACATGGTCTTCAATTATTCTCTTTTTAATCATGCTCATTTTTATGCTCCTCAAATTTAAATATTCAGGTGTAACAAATTGGAGAGAGAAGTCTGTGACATGTCAAGAATATTACCAGATGTACACACTGCAGCCCTGCAGACACTGCAATGAAATTTACAAGAACTGCTTACCAGGTGTATACATTATGAATAAAAATGTGATCACTGCTCGGTGCTTAATGACAAAATGCAATAAGAATAGTCATTCATGTGGCTGCATCCATGTGTACTGTTAATAAGGTAATTTGGATATTAATGTCACAATTTTCTTATGAATCCTTTAGGTTATGTTGGAAGAGGAAAACGAGGAGAAATGCAAGGCTTTTACTCGGAAAACACCCATCCAGGGTTTTGCAGTGATTGGTGTCAGCTGCCGGAGAGTGAAAATTCGTTTAATCCACCAGTTCCAGTCTAAAAGCCTACTTAATCATGGAACTAATCTTTCTTTTTTTCTAACTAATCTTTAACTTAACAAATTCTTTCTTTCTTTCTTTCTAACTTTGCTAATAAGTGTCATGATTCTGCCATCATGTTCTTGACTTTCCTAGTCTTGTGGCAGGATCATGGCAGAACCATGTTTGGTGTACAAGCGCATGGCCAATTGTTTGGGCCATGTGCTTGTGTTGTCTCGTTACGTTACCCCGCCCCCTTGTTATCCTGTCTCGTCATTAATGTCTAGTCGTTTCACCTGTTGTTCATTTCTAGCCTCCCTTTATAACCCCCTTGTGTTTCTCTGTCCTTTGTCGGTTCATTGTCAAACTCGATCTATCATTGATCATCGTGTATCTATCGTTATAGTACACTTCTGTGAGTACTTTGTCTAGTATCCAGTTTAATGTATTGTGAGTTCTTATTATTAGTTCCTGCTTTGTCGTTGCCTCTAGTCTTGTTTTGCCCCCTCGTGGGTTTTGTTTTCTCTGTTTTGGTCTTCAATAAATTGTGTGTAGAGCATTCAGTCTGCTTTTGGGTTCGTCTATCTATATCCTCATGACAGAATGAACCGACCAAAGCTGAACCCAGCAGACTGTTTGTCTTCCCCTGGAGATCAGCAATTGGATCTTCTTGAAGATTGGTGGCTCAAGGCCATTTCCGACTCGAGGGGGGGCAAGCTCCCAATTCCCCCTCAGGGTGAGCTGCTGTTGAAAGAGTACGCTCAAGTCGCAGAAAGGAGGAGGTTTTTCTTACCTGACATCCTCCTAAATCGCTACTTCATCGCTGGCCTCAAGGTTCCCCCACCTCTGGCTGAACGAGAGAGACTGGTTCACCGCCCGTTCCGGGACATGGTGGACTATCTGTATCGAAAGGAGCCACAGGGTCCCTCCGTATTGTCGCCACCAGCCAAGCTGCCCAGGATTCCGGAGGGTCGGGTCCTGGCTGTCGTTTCTCAAGGGGAAAAGACCCACTCCGCTTCTCCCGAGGTTTCATCCACACCCTTTGATCTTCGTGGCAAACGAGGGAGACGGACTTCGTGGGATTCTCCGTCGGAGTCATCCTCGACCGAGTCTGCGCTGCCTGAGACTGCCCTTCCGTCTCAGGTCACAGATCCCATTGAGCTTCTCCGACCGGTCACTAGTCCGTTTACGGCTTCGGCACCGCGACCTAGGAAGAAGAGGAGGAGGAGAGCCTCTCGTCCTACATCTCTGCCTGTCCCAGAGCACGCTCCCACTGCAAGCGCTGTCCCAGAGCACGCTCCCACTGCAAGCGCTGTCCCAGAGCACGCTCCCACTGCAAGCGCTGTCCCAGAGCACGCTCCCACTGCAAGCGCTGTCCCAGAGCACGCTCCCACTGCAAGCGCTGTCCCAGAGCACGCTCCCACTGCAAGCGCTGTCCCAGAGCACGCTCCCACTGCAAGCGCTGTCCCAGAGCACGCTCCCACTGCAAGCGCTGTCCCAGAGCACGCTCCCACTGCAAGCGCTGTCCCAGAGCACGCTCCCACTGCAAGCGCTGTCCCAGAGCACGCTCCCACTGCAAGCGCTGTCCCAGAGCACGCTCCCACTGCAAGCGTTGTCCCTGAGCCCGTTTCGACTCCGGGTACTGTTACTGAACCAGCTGCTGAAGACGCGGTTCCCGAGCCTGCTGTCGTGAGCGCCGCAGAGAGGGCCGCGGCTGATTCGGCTGCTGAGGCCGTTTTGCGGTCGGTGTCAGCTGATCGGGAGTTGCCTGTCGTCGTTGCTGCAAGAACATTGTCTGAGTATCTGTCGAGTTTAGCCAAGATCCTGGAAGTTCCAACCAGAACTGGCATGTTGTCTTGTCCCGAGTCCACTGCGTCAGAGGGCGCTATTCTGAAGTCAGCTGCCGTGAGCGCCATACCCCAGTCAGCTGCAGACGACGATCTCCCCGATTCAGAGATGTGGAGCGTTGGTACTGAGCCGTCTTCGGGGAGCTCAGTTCTTACTTCTGCTTCACAGTTACCCGCAGCATCCCCTGTCTTGTTTCCTGTTGTGTCGCCTCCTGTGTCCCCTATCAAGATTCCTGTCCCATCGCTTGTTTCTGTTCCTGTGGCGGTTCCCACCCCTGTCAGGCTGCCTAGTGTTTCCCCTAGCACCCCTGTCATTTGCCAGCCTCGGACTGTTTCCCCCAAGACATCTCCTCATGTGTCTCCAGCCAAGTCCCCCCGGATTCCCCGTCCTCAGCCCTCGTCCCGAAGACCCAAGACCCCCAGTCCTCCCATCCACCCTGGACTACCCCCTAAGGACTTTGTGTTTCCTCCACCCCCTCTGCCTTGTATGTTGTTTTTGATTTTCCACCCGAACCCTGTTATAGTTTATTCATGTATGCCGTTGCTGATGTTCGCTATGTTTTGTTGGTTTTTGTCTATGTCTCGTTCTGTCTTGTCTTGTGCTTAGTGTCCCTTTGAGGAGCGTCTGGAAGCCGCTCCTTAAGGTGGGGGTTCTGTCATGATTCTGCCATCATGTTCTTGACTTTCCTAGTCTTGTGGCAGGATCATGGCAGAACCATGTTTGGTGTACAAGCGCATGGCCAATTGTTTGGGCCATGTGCTTGTGTTGTCTCGTTACGTTACCCCGCCCCCTTGTTATCCTGTCTCGTCATTAATGTCTAGTCGTTTCACCTGTTGTTCATTTCTAGCCTCCCTTTATAACCCCCTTGTGTTTCTCTGTCCTTTGTCGGTTCATTGTCAAACTCGATCTATCATTGATCATCGTGTATCTATCGTTATAGTACACTTCTGTGAGTACTTTGTCTAGTATCCAGTTTAATGTATTGTGAGTTCTTATTATTAGTTCCTGCTTTGTCGTTGCCTCTAGTCTTGTTTTGCCCCCTCGTGGGTTTTGTTTTCTCTGTTTTGGTCTTCAATAAATTGTGTGTAGAGTAGGGGTGGAACGGTACACAGAAGTCACGGTTCGGTTCATACCTCGGTTCAGACATCACGGTTCGGTACGATTTCGGTACAACGGAGTGAAAAGCAAAACAAAAATGCAGAAGGCATTTTTATAAATGTCTTAAGCCTTGTATTTTTTAAATAAGTTTTTTTAATAAAGGCATAGAACCAGTTTATTTGTAGTGCACTGACAATAGTTTTATATAATTTAATTCGTTTATTAATTCAATTAATAAAAAGACAAAAAGACCTTGCGATATGTTTAGTAATTGTACCTGAATGAATTTAAAATTAATTTGCTATATTTCAGATCAATATATTTGTTTTCCTTAATTTTAATTAAGCCTAACTTTATTCTCATCTGAATTATAAATAATTGATTTCCGTATAAAATAATACTACCATTAAAAAACACATTTGATTTTCTTTTTTTAATCAATGTAGAATGTGTAACTTAAAAATAAAACTGTGTGTGTGTGTGTGTGTGTGTGTGTGTGCGCGCGTGCTTGCGTGCGATTTTGGTTGGGTGACAGTTGTAGGTTACCGTTTGACAAGAGTTTAGAGTGTGACAAAAGCACAATGTTGTGTTTTATTGCGAGTGTACACAAATATATGTAAACATTTTGCAGTTTGAATGATGTCCTGTATTAACAAAATGACGGAGTATGTTTTTATGTTTCCACTGTTCGATCGCGCCCGCGCCTCTCTCTCTCTCTCTCTCTCTCTCTCTCTCTCTCTCACACACACACACACAGATCGATCGCGCCCGCGTCTCTCCCTCTCTCGCGCGCACACACACTTCAGCATTGCAATATTGACATCGCAGTCTGCTCATTATGCTGCGCTCAGACCAAACGCGAATTGAGCGAAATTTATCGCTATTTAGAGTTTTATTTATTTTTATACCGTGTATTCTCCGTGTAAATTCGTGCACCGAACCGTAACGCCCGTACCGATTCGGTTCAATACGAATACATGTACCGTTCCACCCCTAGTGTAGAGCATTCAGTCTGCTTTTGGGTTCGTCTATCTATATCCTCATGACAATAAGCTAATAGAAGAGCTCAAGTCTGAAGAAGACCCTCATCAGTCTGTTTTCTGCTGACCAAGTTACTACAGGTTACAGGGGTCAAACACTACGTGACTTGCGTGATTGGATTCACAGAACTGTACTTTTATGTGTATTTCTTAAATGAATAAAGTGAACATTATCTGTACTACTGTCTGAGGAGGGAATGTTTCAGTATGTTTTGGTAGTCTGTGCTCAGGCCCTCTACAACTTTGGAGGTACTGTGATTCCCTTGTGCTTTTGTGTGTGTTGAATGCTCTGTGCAGGTCTTGTGATATGCAACAACAGTCCCCGAGACGCATTTCTACGACCTCCGAGGTCATCACCGGACCAAGTCTTGGACTCGGATGACAATGTCGACTTACCCTCCTATCTATCCATAAGTGTAGAATTGTTTAGACTTTGTTTTCTTAGCCAATCAGAAGTAGCCAACATGTATGTACTGATGTCATTCATGCCCCTAGAAATGGTATAACTGGTGTGAGATTTTGTGTACGGTAGAGTCTCTGGCCTGTAACCTCCTCGATGAAACTGCAAACTATTCTTCAGTAAATTTTTACTTATTTGATTGAACCTCACAACTCTTGGTCTTCTTTCATCATATCTGGTCCTGGGTCTTTAAGCTGTTATCCCCTAACACAAGAAACATGGTAAATCTTGTTAAACCATTGGTAGCCCATTCTTGTAAATTTGCTAACCAGGAAAAAGGTGGATATATTTCATTATTTAACAAACATGTATACTCATTCATAAGTTACATTTATACATGTACAAATTCATAATTTCAAGTGTAGCTTTTTGTTTGTTTTATTATGTCTATGATCTTGATTTTAATCAAATAATATAAAATAATTACTAATAGAAGTATTTTATGTAAATGAGTACTAAAATTATATATAATGTTTTATATAATACATTTATATTAATAATAATATATAATTATAATGATATAATTTATTTGCCTGGCTAAAAGCGGTATACACCTCCGACTTCCGGTTATTAGCGGCAGCTGACGTCCGGTTTTATTGGCAGGTACTGTCAGCTGCCAGTGGCAGCTACTTCCTGCTGCCAGCTGCCGATTTTTTCGCTGAACCCCCTCTCCTGTCGCTCATGACTTTTAAATTGTTGCGCTTGTGAAAACGTCATAGGTCACATGTAACGTCAACATGGCGAATGTATGGAACGCGATCGGGGCCAATAGTCTTTAAACGAAACGCGTGAAATTTGACCGCGTCAACACGCACTGTTTGTCCGCGTTAACGCGGCAATTTTTTACGTGTTTCTTTTGAACGCGTAGACACGCTCATTCTGGTCGTGTTAAGGCGTCAGTTGTCGTCGCGTTACTTTAGTGCGTGTAAAGACGCACAGTTTTACCATGTTAAGACGACCATTTTGAACGTGTTTCTTAACGCGCACATTCTGTACATATTGAAGTGTAATATTTTAAAAAAGCAGACTTACCTTTATATGTACCTAAATATTAATCCTTTAGTTTATTGTGGCATTGCTTTACTGACTACTGTGCTAGAGTAAAGTAATGTTACAATGTATATTAAGTAAGTCAAGTGCTAATTATCCATATTATACAATTATTATAATGTATATGGGTTATTATTTGTTTTTGTTTTAAGTTATAATTTCCAAAAGTATTATACGCTAACTTACACAGCACATATTTATAACTAAACACACACACACACACACACACACACACACACACACATTAATTTATTCTCTTTCACATAGCCTAATAATGTTTTGTAATTTGGTGTTTAATTGGTTGTATAGTTTGTTTCTGCTGTTCTGTCTGTATTGTTTCCAGGAACATCATCTTGGCTGCAGGCTGAGTGCTATAATAAAATTACTACATTATATTTAACATGTGTTTTGATATTCATTATACTTTTATTATTAATATGTTATTTACCTATAAACTTGTCTTTAGGAATCCATAAGTTATAGTGGCAAGAATAACTTTGTTAAACCTTTAGGGGCGGTTTCCCAGACAGGGTTTATATTAAGACAGGAGTAGGCCTTAATCTTCTTAATCATGTTTTAAAAACACAGATTAAGTACAGATTACTAACAAACAGATTTCCAGATTTCTTTTCTTTTATTCCAAAGCTGATGTGTGCAAATTTGTTTTGCTTGCATTAAAATAATTGTCTCTCTTGTTTTAGTTTTTTTATTGCAGTCTTTTTTGTTGCTTCCATTCATGCTTCTCAGTTCCATGCAATTTTAAGATTTTCTTGGTTCATTCCATACTCTGTCAGTTTGTTTTACCGTTTTTTCAAATTGCTAAGACACTAAAAGTGAAATTTGAGGCTCACTCGGTGAAACCATTCACTCATGTACCCAATCTTTAGACCAAGTCTGCAAAAATACAAGGACATTATATGCTTTGCACTCAGTTTGCATTTGAAAAACAAACTTTTTGCAAAACTCTAAACACATTTCTCTACATTACACACATCATTCAAAACTAACAGCTCTTGTGTTTCATTTGGGAAACACTGCCATTTAAATGCCACATTAATTTACTGATGACCTACAGCCAATAATCATGTGGGAAAACACTTGTATAAATTGATCACTTAGAAATCAAAACTCAGTTTTGAGAAAGACAGAAATTATTTTTACTATTATTATATATTATTAAATTATATTTAATATTTTCAAGAAATTTTGGACAATTTCATGCTCCCAACTTTGTGGGAACAGTTTGTAGATGGCCCTTTCTGTTCTAACTTGACTGCGCACCTGTCCTGACTCGACCCGAGAACAGCTGTGGGATGAATTAGAGCGGAGACTGCGAGCCATCAGTAAGCTGGTGTGTGGTGGGTGTTCTATGGCTGTTCTATGAGCAATATGGCTGCCATCGCATCATCCAGGTGGATGCTGCACATTGGAGTCACTTTGGTGACTTTGTGTGTTCCTGTGCACCCAGGAACCCTGCATCTTCCCTTCTGGTAACACATTATTTGCCATTGTGAGGTATTGTCCAAGACATCCTTGAAAAGTACCCCTTATCGCACAACGTTTCCCTGAGGCAACAAAAAGAAAAACTAATTTTGTGAACGTAAAATAAAATAAAAAACTTCATAAAACCTGTCAAATGGCTTCTCTACACCTTCATGCACACAAATATTTTTTTATATACGGTTCGTGTCAATTTAAATAAGATTACTAAAGCAAATAATCTTGCTTTCTTCTCACACCATGTGCTCCTGTGATCATGTGTCAGAAAAGGACGTCCCACCTTCAAATGGTGCTTGATAGTGACTCCCAAACCTTATTGTACTTTTTCAAAGATTCTAATTGGTTGCAATCATTTAAAGAAAAATGTACCGAACATACTGTAGGGCTTAAGAAAACTTTCCGTTGCCTGAGGGCGACTGTGCTGTAGAGGGTTAATATTTAACCTTTAAACATTTCCTGTTTTCCCCCCAGAACTCTTATATCAATGAATTATGTTTAAAATATAGATATCATTATATATTATATATATCATTAGTTTATTTACCTAAATTGCTGGATTTAATAAATCATTTTAATAGTAAATAAACATGTTTTTCACATTATTTCACTTAAATACAAAAAACCTTCCAGTAGCTATGTAGCATGCAACGAACAGTTAAAACATATAATACCGGTAGATCATGCATTAAGTGTCTCTGCTGTCCTTTTGTGGGAAAAATGACATAAAATGGCATTTAATGATTATTGCCGCTAGATGGCCTTAACTTTTGTACCTGATCGCGTTTCATACTGAGAAAGAACGTAGGACAACTTAAAAGGGCATGACAAATCATGACATAAGGCTGACATCACACAACGTACCAATGCATTATCCCTCATGAACAATTATAAAGTCTGATGTTTGCATACGTGCAGACCAGTATACCATTACGACATCCTTCAAGAATAAACAAGACTTCTGAGGTTTGTATAGAGGGAATGCACGTGACGTCACCGTTGGCCGGAGTGACTGAGGTTACGCCCACAAGTGGCAAAAAGACTGAGCGGCAGCATTGGTTTTCAGCGTGAATGCTGCGGAAAAACACACAAAACGCGTCTAAAACGGGAAAGAGCTTTGAGACTGACTGTACAACTAGATTTGACAAGAAATATGAGGTATATTTTTACAGACTACCGAAAGCAACAGAACAGAGAAGCAAATAGATCGCTGCAATTCATAGAAACAACTGGACTCCAGGCAGCGAAAGGTGGATTTGTAGTTATCATTTTTGTGTCAATATGCTGAATTTAGTGGTAAAATCATTCTCTATATATTGTATTGTTATATATTGCAGTGACAACTCATCAATCAAATATTTACCACTGTATATTCTGTATAATTTGACATTTTTAAATAAACACTGACAAAAAACTATACAAGTTTTAAGTCTAGACGATATGATGATATATATAACATTGATATAAGTGATCACCTGGATTTAGACCTGCCTATATTTAAATAAAGCGTTCACAGGCAAATTTGCTGTATGTATTTCCCTGGTGTCGAAATCAGGCACATATAAATGTCAGGAAACACGATTCCTGGCTGCATGTTAATATCCATGGATCACTGGATCTTTAGTAAGTTGTAAGGAACACTATATTAAGTCCAATCTTTAGTTTAAACTGATAATCGTTTGTTTTACTTGCGTTTTCGCAGTTTCCCCCATTAAATCCAGTCACGCAGCAGCTCTTTTGCCACTCAGTCCGGCTGAGGGGGCGTGTTCCGGCGGGAAAGTGACGTTAATGCATTCCCTCTATACGTATATACCAATCAGAGACATACGTACCATCGCGTCACATATGCAAATATAGTCTCAAATACAGCAATTTCATTGGCTACTGTGCTTTTTGACGCGTTAACGCGAACAAACAGTGCGTGTTGACGCGGTCAAATTTCACGCGTTTCGTTTATGGAAGGCCATTAGGGCCAAAACGTGTGAAACTGTCATGTTAACACGTAATTACGCGTTAACACGCAATTTACGCGTTAACACGTAATTTACGTGTTAATGCGTAAAATACTGGTTTTAGCACCTATAATATATGTGAGCATTTTAGACCATTTTCACAATCACAATATAAATTCATCTTTTTTTAATTGAACCACTATGCATTATTATAACCATTACATTATATTACATTACACACAGAGACACACACACACACTGACACACACACACAATAATAATAATCTAAAACAAGAGAGGCTTGAATTATTAATAATTGAAATCAGACAGAACTTCTGCCTAATGACTTTTTACAATGGATATTCAAATGTGAATTCATTCAATGAATATAGGACCAACAATAATTAAAATATATTTTAATAAAAGGCTACTACACAAAACAAGAGATTATGCTATATAGTTTCCTGCAAGTTACCCTTCTGTCAATGTCATTGGCTTATGATGGCTGATGAGGTAAGCACAGCGTGCTTGGGTCACTCTATCATGAATAATTAAAATAGAATAAAGGTGTTGTGTCACGTTGACACTGCCTGTCGTAACTGTTTGTAATCATTCTCATGACTATTAATGTGGTGATGCACACCTTCGTTTTATTGTACTTATTCATGAGATTGTGAAGGAGCGCTTACCTAATGGATACGATGAGCCTACGTCACCTGGCATCTTCAGTTGGGTGTGGCCGTGATGCGCTTCGTAGCCTAAATACAGAGACGGGAATTATATATTACACTTCTTTCCAGGTAATGTGAAAAACAAACCGCACAAAACATAGCCTATACTTTCGTTTTTAATAAACACTGTTAAACATATTATGGTGGGTTGTATACGTTGGAAAGAGTTTTTTTTTTACTTTATTTATGTTTGTCATGAGTTTGTTGCTTCGCGATTAGCGCGACAGCCCGCCATAAATCTGTAATAAATCAAAATAAGGATGCCCTTGGATAAGACTTGATGTTGTTTCAGAGTTATGAATTATCTTCGACTTACATATTTGGTAATTTAAGCTATTTACAAGATAAAATAACTATCGATATCAATTATGTAAAAAAATAAAATAATGAAAGTCCTTAAAAGAGAAAAATGGGTTTTATCTGGTCACAAATGTGACCAATAGAAGAACACGGAGTTTATTGTGTTAATGCATTTACAAACTGACACACCTCCACAATTATTTTATAGACTGGTTTATTATTATTATTATTAATAATAAATAATAATAATACAGTTTTTTATTTACTCTTTTTATTTTTTTAAAAAAGCTGTGATTTTACCACTGGATATCATAGCTTTGTAATATAAAATCCCTATTTTCTAGACCTGGTAATTATGTTGGTATATAAGCAATATTAAAAAGTATAGGGAAAAAGTAGCAATTAAAAAGTTCAGGTTAAAACACTGTTTGCAGATCTTATGCACTCTTTTTTCAAACCTCTAAACACAGCTTTTTTTTCCACCACAGAATAAAAAAGTATAAAAGATAATTGTGACTTTTATCTCACAATTATATTTTTATCTTGCAATTGTTCTGCTTCCACACTGAACAAAAATTAATTAAATTTTTAATTTAAAGTTTCTCTTTTTTTTTTTTTACTGTAGGCGATATGTCCAATAATCAAACTAAATAATTCTGCAGCCACCCTGATTTACAAATAAAAAATAAATAATAAAAAAATACTATTAGAGACTATATAATAGGACAACTCGGCTTTCAGTTGATATTGCAATTAGTTGTGTTTGGAATAATTATAAATTACATAAATTCATTGTATGTTTTCTGCTACTATTTTATATTTCAATATAATTCCTACAGAAATGCACAGAGTTTGCCTTCATTCTGATTTGAATGTGCTTTTATCAGTTTTGAAAGCATTGTGTTCGCATTCAAAAATGTGCCGATCAGCCATCAAGGAAATGTTTAAAATGTTTTAAGCTCACCATGTCCAGTATTCAGAATTAAAAAAACATTTATTCACAATCACAAATATGTTTATTTTTAAACTCTGCTGTCTGGTCGCAAATCCCTCCATCACTCTCCAGGTTTTGATTTCGCAAATCGGTTTAGGCGAATTAAAACAACGTGAATATTGTTCATTGTTCAATTTACTGCTCAAAAAAACATTTCTGATTTTATTAATGTTAAAAATAAATGTCAGGATTCTTTGATGAATAGAAAGTTCAAGGAGATTTATCTTAAATAAAAACACTTTTGTAACATTATAAATATCTACTGTCACTTTTGATTAATTTAATGCGTCTTTGCTGAATAAAAGTAGGCTATTAAGGCTCGAAATTCCGACCATTTTGGTCACATATGCTCCTGAAATTTAATCTGTGCGCCCTAAAAATATATTTGGGAGCATTTGTGCGAGTGCAAATAATAGTTGTGGTGCGACCTGTTTTAATTTCTCGAGAGAGAGAGAGAGAGAGAGAGAGAGAGAGAGAGAGAGAGAGAGAGAGAGAGAGAGAGCGCCCCGGCCGCGCGCGCGCACTCTCACTGTCTTTAAACAACACGAGCGCTGTCTTGCTGTTTTCCTGCATTGATTTTTTACATGTTTTCTGTAGCTATTGACGCAAATCTTGTGCGATGTCGTAAACTGCCGAGATAATCACACAAGCGTGCTGTGGCTAGACGTCCACTAATGAAACGTCCGATACGCAAACGAATGACTCATTTTAACCATTCACTTTAATGAATAGTTAAAACAACTGACCTGGGGTGCGTTTCCCGAAAGCATCGTTAGCCAACTATGGACGCAAGTTCCGTCGTTACCAATAGAGTTCAATGGGAATTGCGATCATAGTTGGATAACGATTCTTTCGGGAAACGCACCCCTGGGCTGCGTTTCCCAAAAGCATCGTAAGCCTAAATTGATCGTAAAAACGATCGTACGACTGATCTTAATATTATGGTCTGTTTCCCAAAAGCATCGTAACTTAAGTAGCACTTGAAAATCTTCGTAGAACTACGAGTGCTCTGGAGTAATCGTAAATCCCCAAGTGCGGTTTAAGAAGACAGAGTTATATGAGCTCACCTGCATGACAACCGGCAGATTACACTTTTATCTAGATTTAACAGATTACACTGCAACGTAAGTATAATATAAGGTTTTGATTGTACTTTATTGTGCACTTTGTTGTACTCGTGTTTTGTTTAAATGAATAAATGAATAAATGAAGTAATTAAAAAGGGAAGAAAAAATAGAAATACACATCTAAATTAAACGAATGAACAAAAAACAAAAAATCATAAAATAAGTAATCTGGCCTATGCTTTAAAGACCGGGCAAAATAGGGATGAATTCAAAAAAAGCTGTCAATGACTTGCGTGCACGAAAACCAGCCATGTATTGGGCATTTCTTGCGGTCCTCCTTCCCTGATCTTTGAACACGGTTGCAGTTAGTTTGCAATGTGACAATGTCCTTCCAGATGTTTTGTTTTTCCTTATTTGTATGGTTACCTTTAAATCTGTTAAAAATAAAATCTTTGTTTCCCTCTATCTCCTCTAAAAGGACATTCATTTTATCTTTTTGAAAGGTCTCTTCTCTTGTTTTTTTGTTTTTGTTCAGCCATTTTGTCAGCCTGTGGTGTTTTATATCCATATAGACTTGTCTTGATTTCTAATACACAACAAATGACGATTATTAGGTTAAACGTTCAGAATACGATTCCACATAAGGTTATATTTCAGCACTTCGCGAATGGACAGCGACGCTTAAGTAGCACGTAGAACACGTTCTCGCGCGTTCATGTTAAGTGCATTTTTGGGAAACGCGCGTGGAATTGCGGCGAGCGTTCGTAACCTTGCAGGTAGAGAGCGCTCTTAAGAGCTAAGATACATCGTTATCGGGAAACCCGGCCCTGTCCAACACTGAACTCACGAGACGTCTGAATCGGTGAATAAAAAATCGGTAACACTTAATTAGATTAGTTAAGGCCTAGGCCTACTATTAATAAATACTACTACCTAGTAGGCCTACTATTAATAAAATAGGCCTACACTTCCACAGCATTGTTAATGTTATTTTTTTTCAATATTTAGAGTCTGTAGGCCCACTATATGTGTTGTAGCCCGGTTGTAGCCATTAAATAAGCGCATTTAGTTTCATTTTTGTTAAAATATTATATTTTTTTTACATCTATGCTGATTATGAAAATTGAACAGCATGAGTAAGATGCGCAATATATTGGAAGATATGATGGGTCAGACATGATTTTGACCACTAAATTAAGTTTTGTTTTGTAGAAAGCCTTTCTTTAAAGTGAATTTCGTTTTGTATAAATTGTATCTTAATTTTAATAAATTTTTCATCAACCAATTGTCTGGATATAATAAATAAGAAGCAAATATAGCAGACAATATGATCATGATATGGAGGCGCGGGCGCGATTGCACTGCACGTGAACTGGAGCACATCTCATCATAAATTTTGCTCATTTAAATAATAGGTTGTGTGTGTGTGTATATATATATATATATATATATATATTTATATATATAATTTATATATATAATTGGGCAGCTCCCCCTGTCAATGATCTAGCACCCCCTCAGCACCTGCGTTAAAAATGATCTGGCGCCGCCCCTGAGTGTGATACAGTTGGCCTACAAATATTTTGAGTGTCCCTTATTTTCCTAAAGAACCACGATGGTCCCGCTTTTTTTTCTGAAGTTGGCAATCCTAAACAGAGACTTGCCAGCTGGTTGGACAGCAAAGGAGGTGGGCGAATGGAAAGACCGCAACCCGTGGCTTGACATTAAGGCAGGAAAATTGGGGTGTTTAGTGTGCAGAAAAGCAAAAACGTTGCTAGTACTCTCAGAAAAGGGACCGGGTTTTTTACACCTCGGAGAAGAATGGATCAATGGTGATGTTACTAGCTCTGAAGCAAAGAGGCTGCGAAAGGAGATATACAAACACAGGGACAGCCAGGCCCACGCAAGGTCAGTGGACATATAGCCCAGATGAAAGAGAAAGACACCCTCCCGCACTTTTTCATTGATATACTGATTTACTCAAGAAAACCACAGTCTCGTTCAGAACAGTTATCCCCATAAATTAAATTGAGAAATTTGGGTTAAATTAAATTTTTACATAAAAAAGCTGTTTTGTATAAAAAAAAAAAAAAAAAAAAAAAATAATAATATATATATATATATATATATATATATATATATATAGGCCTATATATATATATATATTTCTATAAATTAAAAATATATCATAAATCCTCCAAAAACTGCACAAATGTAGAGTAAAACATTAATAAACAGAGTAACATTACATTTGTTTAAATAAAAACTTATTTTGTTACACAATTACATTTTGTTATAAAAAATTGTTAAGTGTGTGATTGTCTTGATTGTCTTGGCTTGCATCCATAAAATACTGAAAATTTCTCTAATGCTCTAACTGCATTAGAGAAAATTGCGCAACAATCGGGAGATGGGGACCCCGAATATTGACGGGTATTTCGCACACTGCCTACAACTAGGCTATGAGAAAAATAATTCGTAAATAAATCTCTCTCTCT
This sequence comes from Gila robusta, assembly GCA_030770095.1. NCBI lineage: Eukaryota > Metazoa > Chordata > Actinopteri > Cypriniformes > Leuciscidae > Gila > Gila robusta. The sequence continues at coordinate 58,364 of JAVALU010002166.1, read as the reverse complement.
CTCTCTCTCTCTCTCTCTCTCTCTCTCGTTTCTTCTCCTCATTGACGGCTTAGGCTACAGCCAACAGGTGCAAACAGGTGCGTCAATCTATGAGAAAGAGACCTGCGCGCTCATAGAGGTAGAGTGACGGCAGAGTAAACAAGGGAGTGAAACAGAAAGAAACAAACAAACAAATATTACAAAAAGATCGTTGTATGGGCCTAAAATATGACGAAAGACACAAAGCTTAATTTCAATCCCTCAATAGAAGCTTATAATGTTTATGACTTACCAAAAATGACATTCGGTACAGTTGAAGGGTCAGAATGACTGCTCATTATAGAATTCCGGTAGTTCTAGTGTTTAAGTGGCAAGTTCTATACATTTCCAAACATCTTTCAGAATCGAAGTTCAAAAAGGTTGTGGTGGATGATCAAGTTTGTTTTCAATGGAATAAGAGCATGTCATTGTTAAACAACAACACCACCAATAATGGAAGAGGCCTGTGGAGATGTTGAGAAGATATGGTATATATTCAACATTCATAATGATTTTCCCCTTCATAATGCATGACAAGTTTTGTGATGTAGACAAAGTTCTCTATAGCAGATGTAAATTATTGGCGTGATCAATTAAGTTAAGAAATTGCAGTATATACAAAAGTAAATATTTGCTACATGTTTGTACTTTGTAATTCTTTGGGGTAGAGGGGTAAAACTTATATGACAAAGCCCTTAATTGAAAAACTTTATGATAAACATGTAATTTCATACAAGGAATGCAAAAAGTGCTGCACGGGGTGTAACCAGTGCCGCTGCTAGCCCTAAGCATAATTCCTTTATTCAGGAAACCCTTTATTCCTATATTCTCAACATTTTAAAAATAATAATAAAATAATTGTGTATGCTATTTATTTATTTATTCTCACTGTCTATTTTTAAAGACATTGTTCCAATTTTATTTTAAATTTACAGGATTTGTTTGTTCTTTGTAGGCCTACTTGTGCAAGGAAAAACCACTCCATGGTTTCCAATGTGCCAGCATGTAGCTAATTACCAGTAGGTGGTGGCTAATGCACAATATTTATGCGTTAACACGCAATTTACGCGTTAACACGCAAATGACGTGTTAATGCGTAATTACGTGTTAACACGTAAATTGCGTGTTAACGCGTAAATGACGTGTTAACGCGTAATTACGTGTTAACGCGACAGTTTCAGACGTTTTGTCCCTTTTGGCCTTCCATACGTTTAAAGACTATTGGCCCCGATCGCGTTCCATAATGGAGTTCCTAATGCGTCATAGAGTGACGCCAAGGGGCGCCTTTGGCGTCTGCCACGTGACGCCTCGGGAGCTTGACCATGCTTCAGTTGTTGACGCTTTGGGAGTGAGAATGGGTTGTTTTTTTGAATTAATTTATTTATTTGTATTATTATTAATATTATTATAATTATTATTATTAGTTAATACTTTTACCATTCCAAATACAATCACAAAAAAAGAATAAAAAACGCGTGTAGTCAGTACACGCCAAAAAGACAAGAGCAGAGAGCAGAATAAATAAAGCAGACAGATATATAACTACTATAACTAGCATAAATTATTCACGTTGAATTATTGAAAATTCTACAACAAAAAAAAACATTTCCCCAGAAATGGATTGTTTAGAATTAAACTGTAAAAACAATCCCCCGACTTTTAATGAGCAAGCGTGTAATATTAGATGCAGTAACAACATTAGCCCCCATTAGAGATGAGTTATGTTTCTGTAAAAAAAAAAAAAAAAAAAACGTATAGGCCTACATGGCACTTCGGCACCTGCACGAGATGAAATCGTGAATCTTCGTACGATTGAAGGGGCGGGACGATGACGTTGCCTATAATACATTTCTACGTGCAATGCATACGCACTTTCCATCAATAGAAGTTTAACGGGAGGATTTTGCGTACCATATGAACGCAAAATGTGACTTTGGCGTGTAAATACTACGCCAAATGAAAATGAAAACTCGTGGTATAGATATGCAATAGTAAGAGACTGGGTTGTCTGGACTGGAGAGAGGCACTCTCCAGATGTCTGGAGAGCTTTCTCCCATGGCACGCCATGTCACCACCGCTGGTCCCGTCCAGCCCAGAGCCTTCACCGCTGGTCCCGTCCAGCCTAGAGCGAGACTGTCCCTGAGCCTGTCACTCCCCCCAAGAAAATTTTCAGGGGGGGCTGTAGGTCCTTGCCTGAAGGGCCCTCTACGCCACGGCCGCCCGCTCAGCCTGCTCCGCCCTGGAGGCTTCCTGCCCCAGATAGACCACGCCCTGGTTAGCCTTCAGGGCGCAAGGTCGCGACTTTTTGAAGGGGGGCGTACTGTCACAGTCTTCGTCTGCAGTCTTGGAGCTTTTTGCTTTTTACAGTCTTGGATAGGGTTGGGTACCGAAACTCGGTGCCAATAGGGAACCGGTTGCGACGTAAACGGTAGTAACCAGACCGAATAAGAACGAAAATTTCGGTGCCTGATTTCGGTGCCTAACTTCATTAGGCACACACGCACACGCACACACACACACACACACACACACACACAAGGTCTCTCGCTCTCTCCCTCTCCGCCGTGCGTGCGCTACACAGTTTGGAGCACAGTTTCTTCTGTCTCGCATGCGCGCTCTTTCTCGCAAGGTTTGGCTGCATTTCACGTGTAAAATTATGCGTCAGAACGCCCTCTGATTGTGCCGATAGTCTGAATCCCATATAGAATCAAGCCAATCCATTGGCTGATGGCGCGGGCGCCGCATCGACGCACTTACGTCGTCATATTATGTTGGCGCGCGCGCGCCATCTGCTCCTCAGATTTCTCTGCCGAAAAAGGAAGCTGGTCGGCAGCGCGAGGAGCTTGGCAGCGTCTCGTTCCCTATTGAGAGACATGTTACACCAGTAACCAGAGATGTTCTCTTTCATAGGTTCACTCAACGCTGCGTAGCTAAGAAGCAGTGGATTTGTAGGCTACTGTATCACGTGCCGTTTGAACTGACGCGCTACAGCGATCTGTCACATTTCAAAGAGCCAAAACGTTATTTATTGTGTGAATCTCGTAAAAATATTGACAGAATCTGACAGCTGTGGATTTGTTCCATATCAAAAGTAACCTTCTCTGTCTTGTCTGTCGGTGTCGGTGTCCTCTTTGTCCGATTTTTCTGTGTGAAAAGGGTCATTTGCGTGAGTCTCACGGTCAATGCGTGAGAGTTGGCAGCTCTGCCTGCTAGTAATCTCTATTAATCTCCAGTATTACATTGTTTGATACAATATTGTTTCATTTGATATTATGTAAATATGAATTTTTATTTTATATTGGTTTTATTATTACCATATGTTACTTGTATTTATATTGTTTAAAGATTTAAGTTAATATTGTGTCCAGTTTGGCCCTGTAAATTAAAGGGTATTATTTTTTGATAAAGTGTGTGCGGTTTCATTTTCTTAAGTACCGATTTAAGAACCGTTTAAGCACCGGAACCGTTTAAAAAATACCGAGTAGGTACTGGAATCGGATAAAACCCAACCGATACCCAACCCTAGTCTTGGAGCTTCTTGCCTCAGCCTGTCTCATCTGCACCACACCCGTGACATCAGTAAGCTAAACCTTCAACTCTGTTATGCAAGATATTTGAACAAATAAACAATATTATTTATCAGACACTACAAACTAAGCTTTTTTATCTTGTGATTTGACAATTTTATTTTGATGTTTATGGTATGCTTATTGCTATAAAATAATCCATTCAATTCAGGGTTTTTAATATTCTCACATCTCAAATTCTGATAACAGGGTTGCATAATCACAAACCTCAGAACCTAAATTATAAACTTATAATATTTAGTTTGACATTTATGGTCAGACAGCACTTTCTGAAGGTTAAGATCTCTCTTTTTTTCAATATTTATTGGGGGGAAAATAGATGTATATACATTTTTAGGGTCCTATTTTGAACATAATTAATTGTTTGAGAATCTGTTATCACATGACAACCATTTGCAAACAAAGTTAAAGACCTTTGAGTTTAACAATTCAGTGTTTACCAAAAAAAGTCCAGTAAGTAGGATCCAGTAAATGACATCCAGTTTTTTTTTTCTTTGTAATGTGAGATGAGGATCATAGGTCATAAAAGACAACAACAATTTAAGCATGTCAGTCGAATACTTATAGGCTAAAACTCTTCTTTTGCATCTCTTTTTTTTTTCTTCAGTTCAATAGATTGCTCAATTCTTTGCAATGGCAGTTACATATACATTTGTCTGTACTTTTGCCAGGTTTAAAAGTTCAAAAGAGTTGTGAATCTTCTTTAATCTCACTCATTATGCTTTATGGGACAGATTTGTTCACCATAATGTACTTTATGATTTGATTCAAGAAGAACATGAGCCAGTAAAAAACATTAACAGATTTAAACTACAGAGTTCAGAGGTGAACATGGCATGTTTTGCTTCATGTTTGTGTGTTGAATAACTATGACTGCAAGAATTTTTACTTCTCTAAAGTAAGTTCTCATTTATTTTGGTGTGTTTAAATGGCAAATAAGAATTGCTGCATCAGATAAGATTTTTTTGTTGCTGTTGTTTCAATTATATTAAATATTGCTTGTGCACAGTGTGGTCTGGTGTAAGAACCTCTCTTTGACTTTGGTAAATGATTAACTTGTTGATCCCAAAGCAGACAAGAGTATCAGAGATCAAAAAAAGATACTTGTGAATTGAGATCAAAATGAGAGCTCCTGTAAAACTCCTCGGTTTCGTCTTTTGGTTGTTTTCCTTAAATTTTGCCCAAAGTCAAGGCAAGTGATTTTTTGTTGTTGTTATTTATTTGAATGTCTTTTTAATTTAGATTTTATTGACTTGAATATACATGTTATTTTATATGCACTTACCAGACTGTAGCTTTAGAGAGTGTTGACTAGTTTTGCATGTGCCTCAGAATTTAATGTACAAAGTTATGTCGAAAAAGTTATAAAATGATGGTGAAACAGTGAGGCTGAGCTGCACGACAGGTTTTACTGGAATGTATAGATTAAACTGTGAAAAAGGAGAATGGAAGACATCTATTGAGCGACCATGTGTAAGTGAGAAAATGATCAATTCCACATCAACAATGACAAGATCATTTTTGGTTATTACATCAATGTTACAATGCAGAATAAACTTGTTTGATTTCTGCAGAGATAAAATGCAGTCACCCAGGGGACACAGCAAATGGTGATTTTACACTTATAACAGGGTCTGAGTTTGTTTTTGGAGCAACAGTGTTGTATACAGTACCTGCGAGAAAGGGTAAATGTGCTTTGTGCTTTTTATTCTCTTTATATTGTATGAAATGTATGGAGCCCCTAAATGGACATGGTGGTGCAAAAATTTGGGATGGGAGAAAAAAAAATTTTTCAAATCTTTTGCGCTCCCTCGCAAAACTTCTGTGTTCTCTAGCAAAGATGTTTGCGTTCTTTTGCCAAACCTGTTGTGAGCTCAGCCAGACGGTCTCTTCAGACTTTTCTCTCTGCCGTCTGCTCATAGAGACCAATTTATTATAAAGCTCGTTTTGATAAAAAAATTGGGTTGTAGCTCGTTGTTACTATTGGAAAGTGATTTGGGAGATTACAGAGGAGGGAAGTTATGGTGATGTTATTCACTTTGAGTGTGTATCTATTGACAAAAAGATAGACGGAAGTAGTGACACTCACTGCACAGAGACGGCGAATGGAGTGACTCCGTTCCAAAGAATTCTCACCACTAACAACATTATATTAGATCTCATTAAACCACAAATTAAACACAATGTACTATTGTATACAATTTACCACACACACACACACCTAACGTCCCACCCACTTTTTAAAACAAAGTTACGCCACTGGCTGTCACACCTCAACGGTATGACACTTCCCAGCATCCCTCATGTTTCCTACCTGCGCACTATCTGTCATCAATGGTTTGTCATGGCCTAATGGTTAGAGAGTTGGACTGGTTACCCAATTCCAATTCAATTCCAGTACCGGCAGGAAATGACTGAGGTGCCCTTGAGCAAGGGGCCCTTCCCCCAAGGGGAATTGTTCCCGCCAAACAGGCTACCCGCTGCTCTGAGTGTGTATCCACATGTGTTCACTACTCCCTACTCTGCTCCTAATGTGTGTGCACTAACTTGATTCCTGCTTGTCATCAGTTCAGGGTCCGGTATTGTTTGTGCATTGCACACTGTTTTGTGTTGTGGCTCTTTGTTATTTCTTGTTTAACACCTTGGAATTATCTTCATCTTCATCCTCTGTGAATTAGAGCGTTACAGAATACCAGACCTAAAACGTAATATGGGCATTTCCCACACCCATCTGAACTCAACCGATCGTCTACTGACCTGTTTTCAGAATGCCCGCTCTATTGAGGAATATGTGGAAGAGTTTCTAGAGATCTCACACCAGCTCACATGGACAGAAGACGTCCTAAAAAAACGTGTTCGGGCTTGGACTGGACGGTCTTCTGTACCAGGGGTTTTCAAATTGGGTGAATGTGAGCCTATCCTTACAGTAAGGACATCCGAGCCCCCCCTTCTCCAAAATCCCGTCAGCCTGCCCTAACCCACACACACCTCTGCAGTAAATGCCATCTTTTGTGTTTTCCAGGCAATGATGAGTTTCAATAAAAACTGATAAAATGTGAATATTTTTTAATATTGTATTTAAAGACATTTTATTTCCACAACTTTTTTAAAAGTGCATTCATAAACGATTATTTGCAACAGCAAATCATTTCCAACTTCATGCAAGCCTAATTGAAGCTACTTTTAAAATCACTGAACACCAGTAGACCTAACCACAAGTCAACAAAACATGCTTAACATGTGTAATGCAACGAGTAGCAATGTTTAGCCGATGTTATGGGGTTTGCCTGCCTTCGCTATACGTGACACGATAAGATGCTTCTGTCGCCTTCATGTTAATAGTGCCAAACAACTGTATTATGCTTTTTTGTGACTGCAAATCATCCCGTTTCCTCTCAAACTTTTTTTCCTCACAGCCGCACGCAGGAGATCCGGCACGGTGCCAAAATACTTTAAGCCCTGCGATATTAATCCATACAGAGTTATTTTTATTGGCGTGTCGCACCTCCCCTGTGGCTCTTTGGCGCCCCCCAGGGGAGGTGCGTGTCACCTATTGAAAACCGCTGCTCTGTACCAACCTACTTCAGACGCTAAACCTTGTTCATTCGCACAATACCTGGATCATGTGCTATTGTTGAATGGTTCAGCCTTCACTGTGGGTGAGGCTGATAATTGCACAGCCACTCAACCACCATCACCAGCCATCTTCCTCACCACACCGCCTGAATGTCTTCACATCGTACCTGCCCAGTCTGAGAATCTTCATGCCAGCCATCAGACCTGCCACAAGATCGGACTCTGGACTTCCAAGACGGATATCCAGCATGACCGATCCACCGCTGATGTCAGTGTGATCAGCCAGAAGGGCCGCTGCCATGCCCAATCCAGATTCTCGTCCCGAGACCACCCGTCCAGAGTATCTTCTCAGGCTGAGTCGTCTGTCCCCGAGGCTGAGTCGTCTGTCCCCGTGGCTGAGTCGTCTGTCCCCGAGGCTGAGTCGTCTGTCCCCGAGGCTGAGTCGTCTGTCCCCGAGGCTGAGTCGTCTGTCCCAGAGGCTGAGTCGTCTGTCCCAGAGGCTGAGTCGTCTGTCCCAGAGGCTGAGTCGTCTGTCCCCGAGGCTGAGTCGTCTGTCCCCGTGGCTGAGTCGTCTGTCCCCGAGGCGGAGTCGTCTGTCCCCGAGGCTGAGTCGTCTGTCCCCGAGGCTGAGTCGTCTGTCCCCGAGGCTGAGTCGTCTGTCCCAGAGGCTGAGTCGTCTGTCCCCGAGGCTGAGTCGTCTGTCCCCGAGGCTGAGTCGTCTGTCCCAGAGGCTGAGTCGTCTGTCCCGAGGCTGAGTCGTCTGTCCCCGAGGCTGAGTCGTCTGTCCCCGAGGCTGAGTCGTCTGTCCCAGAGGCTGAGTCGTCTGTCCCAGAGGCTGAGTCGTCTGTCCCAGAGGCTGAGTCGTCTGTCCCAGAGGCTGAGTCGTCTGTCCCAGAGGCTGAGTCGTCTGTCCCAGAGGCTGAGTCGTCTGTCCCCGAGGCTGAGTCGTCTGTCCCCGAGGCTGAGTCGTCTGAGTGCTCCGAGTGTGTATCCACATGTGTTCACTACTCCCTACTCTGCACCTAATGTGTGTGCACTAACTTGGTTCCTGCTTGTCATCAGTTCAGGGTCCAGTATTGTTTGTGCATTGCACACTGTTTCGTGTTGTTGTCTCTTTTTGTTATTTCTTGTTTAATAAACCTTGGAATTATCTTTATCTTCATCCTCTGTGAATTCGAGCGTTGCAGTGGCAAACTGGTTCTGCCAAACAACATTTCTTCTCTTAATTTATCAGCTTTATTTATGAAAAAATCATTAAAATAATTTCCAATTTCATATGGTTTAAAAATAGATCAGAGCAATGGGCATGACGAAAGGATTTTCCAGGACCACAGAAAGATCCTAAAAAGGAACTCTGATTTCTTCATTATTAACTCTTTATTTCCGGCTTTTCGTGTTTTCACTGTTTTACGGTAGGGGGCACTATTACACATCTTCTGAAAGAGTACAGAATCTCCTGATCAAAACACAGGTGAAAAAGAAGCAGAAACATTCATTCATCAAAATTAAACATCACATTAATCATAACTGCCTAATGTTACTGAATGAAAAGTTGACCCAGGACAAGCTATAGGACTGTGCAAGCTTTGAGGGCATTGACCCAATTTACTCTATCCATCTATGTTTTGATCATCGTTCTGAATTAGATCTAGACGTAGTCTTTGACAAAAACATGATTTTCTTAGCTTTTTGCTCGAATTGTTGCTTTTTTAACTTAAAAAACGAATGCATTAACATTTTTGTTTTTTAACCCTTGTGTGGTGTTCATATTTTTGTTATTCAGCCAGTGTTCGTGGGTCTGATGGACCCGCTGCATTTTTGGGTTTTTAATTCAACATAATCAAACAATTTATGTTAAAATACTCAACAGATGTTTACTTCATCCCAATATAAACAGCATATATGGTTAAGATCTTCCCTTTACCTTTGTTAGATCACATTTAAGAATTGCAACCTTGTGCGGGAACGGCAGGTGTAGAAACAAAACTCACTTTTGCACTCACACTCTCTCACACTTACACACAATCTCTCTCTCACATGCATGCACACACTCACGCACGCACGCACACACACACACACACACACACACACACACACACACACACACACACACACAGGGGCGTCGGACTGGGGGGGTAAAGGGTACCGAGTACCCAGGGCCCGAGGCGGGGGGGGGGGGGCCCTTAGAAGTCAGTTTTCTATACATACATATACATGCACTAACATTTGTATAGCATTAATGTACAAATAAAAAAGTTCCTGTGCAAAACTAAACTTGTAGTTAGGCACTGGTTTGGTATAAAAAAAAGTCATTTTCATGCTGTGCAGGGCCCCACCACCCCTCTCGAATCAATGTAAATGGTACGACCCGCAGTTCAGGTGCTTCTGCTGCGGACCTGCGTTGAATCAGTTGATGAGACAGGAGCTGGTGTGAGCCGTGATAGGAACTAGGAAGACAGTGGAAGAGTCATGTCTTTCCTTAAGAAAGGAAAATCAGGGGCTCAAAAACGAAAAGAAGATTAAAGAAAGGCAAATGAGGGCAAGCAGTTGCTCACTCAGTTTTTTGAAAAGAAAGGTGAGCTCCAAATGCATCATCGAGCATTGACATTGTTTTAACATAAATATCTACTCTCCAGGTAGAATAGCATACATTTATGTTCGTACTCTATTTGAATAATATACCAATACTTTATAGTATCACACCCAAGGCCGGATTTACCACCGGGCCGATTGGGCCGGTGCCCGGGGGCCTCCAACCTCTAGGGGGCCTCCAAGACCCCACTAACTCTGTGTGGCCTCATCCTTTTTATTATTATTATTTTTAAATTAAATTAAAATTCATTAATGCGTGTATGTGTGTTAACAATCATTTATTTACACGCAAAAAAGTATCATGATCAGTTTTTCGGCTGTGTCAGATGATGACGAGTCAGCTTACCGCGGAAAAAAGCTTTTTCCTGCATAGACAATTATGAGGCGGCCGCCTCCGTCAAATTTCGTGCCGCCTCCGCCTCTCGACAAAACTCGGACAGACAGTCATGTGCTCATAATACACTTTTTCACCGTGACGGTTCTGTCGCGATTCCGCTTGTGTCCATTCTCAAACCGTATAGTTTGCCGATAGTGCTGCACGGATCATAATCCGCGGGTCGAGCGGGCCAAGTAATAAAAACATTCCATTCAATCGAAGGTGGATGACAGATAAATCATTATAATGTGTCGAGTTGAGTGTAATAAAGACACGGAACTCCCATGGTACCTAATGTACGGACGGTTACAAAGTTGCGCTGTTGAGGCTCGCGCAGTTATTTATAACATTAATTATAGTTAAGAAACTATATTTAGGCTATACACACGACCTGAGTGCTGTTTTCCTGAATGCCATCACGATTGAAACCGAGATATTGATTTCATAACAGTTCAATAAACAAATCGTTAAAATTAAGTAACTTACATTTTTAGACGCAATGACTGTTTTTGTTCTGTTTCAGCAGCGAAAATAGTTCCAAACAACAGAACCACAGCGCATCTCACAGCAACACTCATCCATGATTCATCACTGAATCATTCAGCGTTTTGACCTAATCGCTCGAATCAAAGATTCAATTACCCATTATTAAACCGCCTCATCCTGAATCAATCAGCCGTTTGAACGAATCGTTTAAATTAATGACTCAATGACTCGCTCATTAAGACGGCCGCCTGCCGCCTCCTACTGGCGGTTTAGTTTCAAAGTAGCCTATCATTCTTTTCAACATTCCTTATTTGTATATTCAAAAAATATTTAAAACAATGTCATAATCTCATTTAATACAATTATAATTTTCAATGTAAATTACTTAATTTGATTGGTAACAGCCTAGTGTCTTATTTAATTGAATGTATTGATAAAATGTAAGAATTTTAAATGAAATTTAGAGCATAAAATTAGGGCAAAAATGCCCTTTATAAAGGTACAAAAAATGATTCCGATAAGAGTGTTTTCAAAAATGAAACTGACAATTTAAGATTAAAGGGAGTAAAGCCTCTGTTTAGGCTATAAAGAAAATGTAATTTTGCCAAAAGAAGAACTTTTAATTTAAATAAAGGTTAATTGTGTGATATGTTACCATATTATCATGCTTAATTGAATAATTGTAATGTGATGATCAGATGCAAATATCTAAATCAAGATGGGTGGTTGGCGGGTTGATTATTATTTATTTTTAACAACAGATTCGAGGGACTCAAAGTGCACCAGATTAATGAATTTATCTTTAAAATGTACAAAATTTTCTCCCGGGGGGCATGCCCCCGGACCCCCCTAGTGTTACGATTATACCACCACCGCCTCATTTTGAGCCAGGAAAAACCGGTTATCGTGACAGGACTACTTGTGACTTTTATTGAGGTGGGCCTCCAATATTTTGTGCCCAGGGGCCTCTGCTTTCTAAATCCGTGCCTGATCACACCCTACATAGCTAGCAAACAATGTTTCTGGGTAAATAACAGGGAGTGAGAAGCAGACGGAGGCGGAGCTGGGAGCTCAACACACTGCCACTCCAGGCAGGTGCGCAGCTCGTCTCCTCTTCTGCTGCAGTTCTCCCCAGAGACAGAAGTTTACATGAAAACACTATATATTTCCCTACATTGTCTAAATCTAACACACGCAAAAACACAGATCGTTAGCGCCTATTTTACCGCATTATGCAAATTAGCTCGCGCACGCTCTTACATTAAGTACAGGATTGTTCTCAGTTTAATGCACATCTTAATGATTGAAAATGACTTATTTTAAAACGTAATTCAAAGAATGAATGTCTAGTTTGGCGGTTAGTGTACCCTGTGATTCTATAGTCTGCATTTATTTTAAACAGACAAATAATCATCAATTAACTTGTACTTAGTGTGACACCCTGTATGTATTGTCACAGGAATAATTATATTTTTCTGTATGTATTTTATTTTATTTTATTGTGTTTATGATATTGTTTCAGTTACTTTTGCTTCAATTATTATGGTGAATTTGTGATGAGTGATACTCACAGTGGACAGTAGGTGGAGACAGTGTGCTGATCGGGGACTATGTGAGTAACTGAGTCGCGGGGAAGAAGCCGCCATTACAGAGCGACTCAGACTGCAGATAACAGCACAACTTTGTCTGTCTCCTTGTTTTATTAAACAGAAATAATTTACTGCAGCAACGCCAGTCGGACGACGGGCGTGCTACAGATTTTGGGGGCTCGTCCGGGATCTAGCGCCACCTGCTGGTATGCGGATCCAATTCAAATGAACCAGAGAAGGGCTGAGTGACGGGTGATCAGCGTGAGGACCACAAAGGGCAGCTCAACGGCGGCAGGAGAACCAAAGCACGGTGGTGAAAGGCTTTCCTGGCTGAGGAGTAGTGCAGTGTGGTACAAGTCAAGCGTGAACCCATCAGCAGCTGGATCGTCGACAAGATGACTTCGAGCGAGAGAAAAGCAACAGTTTGGGAAATCAAGAAAAGACTGCATCAACTCACCCATGATGAACTGATCAGCCTGATGGATTGTCTGGAGCCAACTGCAGCACCAGGAAAGCACAGGTTGGATATAACTGATGAGGAGTGTTGCTTTGAGTATATTGTTGAGTACATGAACAGTGATTGTCTGCTGGAATTAGAAGATGGAGGGTTGTCTCAGTTGTTACTGTTAAAAGACAATGTTGATGTGATAGTTCAGAAACAGAATGTAAAACCAGTTTTGCATGACACTGTCCCACTTACACCACCACAACAACTTACACCCCCCACTGACACGCAGGCACAGCCGATGGAGTATAACCGATTGGTAGACTGCTATGAAGAATTAGGGCGAAAATTAGCACAGTACAAGATTGAAGCTAATCCAAGTAAAACAGAATCTCCTAAAAGTAGCGGTAGCTTACCTGTGAATGTAGCTGGTGAGCCCACCAGTGGAAAAAGGGAAAGTATGATCTCCCTCCGTGACCTTCAGTTACTGCCATTTCAGCACAGAGAGTTCAAAGTTCAGGGGGGGCAGATTGGTGACAGTACTTCTGATATAAGCTATACAAGTGTAACCAAGCAAATAGATGAGGGACTTGCGGCTAACCACAGTGAAAATGACATCATCAGAGGGGTCTTGAGAGTCATTAAGCCAGGAAACTTTAAGGACATGTTAGTAAACAAGGAGGGACTAACAATCCTAGAGTTAAAGAGTTTCCTCCAGTCGCATCTGAATGAGAGAAGTAGCTCTGAGCTCTTCCAGGAGTTAATGTGCGGTAAACAGAATGACAATGAAACTCCTCAACAATTCCTGTATAGACTGATTGGACTGAAACAGAAACTGATTTTCCTGTCCAAACAAGCTGTCACAGACCTGGAGTATGATGAACAAACAATACAAAATGTGTTTCTGAGGACGATTTATCAGGGCATGGGTGCAAAGTACAACCAATTACGCACTGAATTGAAACCTCTGCTTACGAATCGCCTGGTGACAGATGAGGCACTCCTGCGCCAAGTAACCCAGATAGCCAGTGACGAAAGTGAAAGACAAAGGGGTAGTCCAATGGGAAAAGACGCAGGAGATGGATATGTGAGGAGATCAAGCAGAGAGAGAAAACCCACACGGGTCTTTACTTACCCCTCATTGGGTCAGCCCAATTATGAACTGCCTACGGAGATAGGGGCTGCACAGTTAATCCAGACACAGCAGTTACCGTATTACTCTGGGGTACAGGGGCCAGTATGTGCGACTTGTGCTCAGGTCCCACCTACATTTGCTTATCAGATAGGGTCCTATCCTACCTTATTACCTTATGCTGCCTTTAGTGGATACTAGATAATTAGTACCTACAAGAAAACAGGGTTAATATTCACACACACATGAAAGTAAACAATGAACACATATATATTACACAATCTTGAAACTGGTTACAATGTTAGAAGGTTTGTGTTATAGAGTTAACGGTTTATAAGAGTGAAAGGGTCAGTGTTGTTTGGAGCCATTTCTTTTGTCGGGGAGAGTGTGACACCCTGTATGTATTGTCACAGGAATAATTATATTTTTCTGTATGTATTTTATTTTATTTTATTGTGTTTATGATATTGTTTCAGTTACTTTTGCTTCAATTATTATGGTGAATTTGTGATGAGTGATACTCACAGTGGACAGTAGGTGGAGACAGTGTGCTGATCGGGGACTATGTGAGTAACTGAGTCGCGGGGAAGAAGCCGCCATTACAGAGCGACTCAGACTGCAGATAACAGCACAACTTTGTCTGTCTCCTTGTTTTATTAAACAGAAATAATTTACTGCAGCAACGCCAGTCGGACGACGGGCGTGCTACATTAGCAAGGTATTGTGACAATAAAGGATATTTTAGCAACCATTTGTTTACATTTTAAGTGTTTTTATGATAAAAATGCAATACCCCACCCATTGGTATCACTATGGTATTTGGTACGGGGGCCCAGCAAGATGGTTTGTACCCAGGGCCCAAAATTTGGTGCTACGCCCCTGCACTACACTACACTACACTACACACACACACACACACACTCACACTTACTTGGATATGTGGTTTATGGGGACTCTTCATAGGTGTAATGGTTTTACAAATGTACAAACTGTATAATCTATCCCCCTACACTAACCCTACCCCTAAACCTACCAATCACAGAAAACTTTTGGCCTTTTTTGAATTTCCAAAAACTGCATTTAGTATGTTTTTTTAAGCCGTTTGGTTTATGAGGACACAGATGTCCCCATAAACCATGTTTACGTTGTAATACCCATGTCATTATACACATTTGTGTCCTCATAAACCATATACAAGAACACACACACACACACACACACACAGACAACAGCAAGCCCTGACAGGAGGAGGACAGAGTAAAGGTACACAGGACCTAAAATTTCCACACTTTTATTAGCCCCGGGTCCAGTGGACCCGAACATCCTGTGTGTAATATAAATGTGTAGGGGGGGTGTACAGTGTGTGGTCATTGAAAATGTGTTTGAATATATGTTCTTCACAGAAAATGAGCCAAGGCCAATGAGTCTGAGGTTGAAAAAATTATTAATTGTATAATTTTTCTTTTGATAAAAAATGAAAACGGCTCCTGCAGACCCGAACACCATACAAGGGTTAAAGCAGAGGGTGTGTTTTTTCTTTTTAAACATTGTATGTTTGAGATATTCATACAGAAAAATATTCTGGGGGTAATGAAAATTTTGTTAAAAAATTATCAAAAATGCTGGCAGTGGCTGGCAACTTGTCAATATATGATAAATATTCTAAATATAAATGATACCTTTTAATTGTTATTTACTGCAGCCCTGGCATCACAGACCATTGAAGTGGCAGCTCTAGGAAGACCTCTGTTTCCTGGTATGCTGTATGACTGCCGCAAGGATACCTTCATTCCAGGTGCGTTACAAACCTAAAATAAATAAATAAATAAAAGTTTATTTTCCCCTCTTCATCAAATATTGCATCACTAATTACTAATCCTTGTGTAACAACACTTTAAAACCTGCATGTTTCTTCAACAGTATAACTTGCTCGTACATAAATCTAAAAGTAATTTGTCATTTCAGGTGTCACTCTGTGGGATAAGAAGTCACTGATTGAAGATTTGGACAGTCGTCCACAGCCCAGGATAGATTTGAAGTTCAGTAGCTCCGACTCTCTCTCTAGTAAGTCCAGTCTCCTGGATGTGAGTGCTTCCCTGAAGGCCAGCTTCTTGGGAGGGCTAGTGGAGGTGGGAGGATCTGCCAAGTTCCTGCGTGACACCAAATCTTCAAACCAACAGTCCAGAGTTACAATGTATTACAGCGAAAGCACAAGATTCGAACAGCTCACTATGAGCCACCTGGGTCAGATCACTTACCCTCAGGTCTTTGACCAGAAAACTGCTACTCATGTGGTCACAGGTGTACTATACGGAGCTCAGGCTTTCATGGTGTTTGATCGGACATTTTCAGAAGAGGAAGAAAAGCAGGAGATTGAGGGAGAACTGAATATCATGGTCAAGAAAATTCCTCTATTTTCTATAGAGGGACAAGGAGCTATAAAAATGACAGATGGTCAAAAGAAAGTGGCTGAGAAGACTGCCTGCACATTTCATGGTGACGTCCGCCTTGATCAGAATCCCACCACTTACATGGAGGCCCTAGAGCTGTACAAGAAGCTCCCCACTATACTGAAGGAGAATCCACAGAATGCAGTTCCAATAAAAGTCTGGCTCTATCCTCTTTCTCTACTGGATACAAAAGCAGCTCAGTTGGAGAGAGAAATTAGCACAAGTCTGGTTTTCAACACTGAAGATATAATCGAGGGGCTGGGAGAAGTAGAGAGGACATGCAACGACCTGTCTAGAAAACCAAATGTAAATGTTTTCAAAGACATCAAAGAGAGGCTCCTTTTATTTCAGCGCTCTCTTAACATTTACAAAACGGTGCTCCTGAAAGCAGTGGCCAAGGTCTTGCCTGCTATACGAGGAGGAGAGATGGAGCAAAATTCATTGGAAAACATCCTGAAGATCCACTACAGCTCCCCCTTTAATGCTGACATACTTAACCAGTGGTTAGATCATCCAAAGGCTGAACTTAACCTCTTGAGTGTTCACACTGAGATAATGAAGGGAATCATAATTGAAGACTCAAACCGACTCAACACCATCCTCTTTAATCCTAATATTGATGTTGTGGTGTGCTTGACCTTCACATCTCTGAAGTATGAAGACCCAGATCTCTCAATTCTGAAGAATTTTCTGGAATCTGATGAGTTTAAAGGGCTAAATGTAGTAATGAAACCACATTCTAGTATGTTAGCATCTATTAGAAAGTGGTTCAACGATCCTGTTATCGTCTCAAAAATGAGAAAGAACTTATCTCTTTTCAGAAGTTTTTCAGAGGCTAATAAAGATGAAAAGAGATATAGATTCATTATTTCTGCCATCTCCGATCCTTCCAGTCCAGGCTCCTCTATCTATCTGTATGAAACAGGGAACCTGACAGACACACAGTTCCAGCCCGTGTCGAAGCCTCCCCCACCAGAAGTGAAGAAGGTCCTGGAGGACAGTGTGTCCCTGAAATTGCAGAAGTCCCCAACTGGAGAAACCGTGCAGTACAGAGTGGAGTACCTGCAGGTGAAAGCAGATTCTGGCTCTGAGGAACAGTGGATTGTCATAAACACAGATGATGAAGTCTTTACTCTGACGGGAATGGAGTTTGGAAAGCAGTACATGATCCGCTACAGGATAGTGGGTAAAGTGGGAGTCAGTGAAGCCAGTGACACTATTGGCCACATACAGTTTTTAGGTAAGTGTCATATGCACATTATTTTGCATTAATCTTTATATATATATATATATATATATATATATATATATATATGTATATATATATATATATATATATATATATATATATATATTTCAGCTAAACTGAATAGAAAGTTCAAAAGAACAGAGTTCCTAATTGAATTTAAAAAGGAAAACATTTAGTTATATCCTTGATGAAATTTAACCCTTTTTAATTGATATTGAATATATTATTAATATTATGAATTAAGAATTTTAAATGAGTAATAAAAATAGAGCTTAATAAAAAAAATGATAAATCTTAATGGAATAAGGAAATGTATCATTTAGTTTATCTGATTCGTATTCATAAATTAAAAAAAATTAAAATATATCTAAGATTTATTCAAAATGTTTTATGAAGCTCTAGGTTATTTTAATCATTTCAGATTCTTAATTCATAGTAAGGATAATTCAATTCAATTTGTAAATTGAAATATTTCATTTTAAAAATATTTAAAAATTAAAAATATTTGAAATGCATAAATCTTGAAAAAGGACTTAAAAAATTGTTTGAGATTATAGAAAAACACTTCTGCATTTGGTGCTAAACTTATTGATTGTTATTAAAATAATGTAAATCTTGTTTCGGATATTAGATTTGAAATTCCATGTGACCAGCATGTGTATGACCTGTACTATTACTTCAGTGGAAATCTGAAAATGGGAACAAACTGATCTTACTCTTGCATGTCTGCATATGATCAAATGTCAGCAGAGGACATTTGATGTCGGCGAAACAGCTCCCATAGAATGGAGGAATGTGCGTTCTCTGAAGCTTTGAATATGAAAAGGTTTTTGTTTCAGGATTAATGAGATGCGCACTCCTTGATGTAGATTTCAAATGCATTTTGAATCACATACATGGCATTTCTATGCTCGTTTTTGTGGTTTTACTGCAGCTATATGGAAAGTAGAGTTTTTTTTTCCACCAAGAAGACAAACAAATCCAACACACACGTGAATTAGCCTATGTGCACATTGTAGTAGCACAAACAACTATAAAGTGTGTTCAATGAGCACAATGTGTTAAGCACAATTTCAAAATTTAAAATACAAACAGAATTATTGCATGCTTTTTAGTCCCATCGCTGTTAATCGTTTTTGGGAGACGCATGGACATTCATGGACATTCATGGACATAGCATTTAGCTTAGACTTGAGATCAGCTTTTTAACCTGTGTATCATATAATCCTATTTTTTCCCAAATTTGCTTTTCATAAACAAATGCATCGACCTGCCTTTATTTATAAAATCATGTTTTCCGATTGTTTACAAACTTAGACTTTTCTTTCTGTTGTTTGCTCATTTTCACCACATGTTGCTAGTTTTTTTCAACAAGGGCAAATACAACAATGGAGAAAACATGCTGATTTTAAAACTTTAGGCTCTAACTTACAGATCTTCATCGAGTACCAGAATATAATTTGGTAGATGTTATTCCAATTTTAGGTTTCGTTTCTTGTTGCGAAGGCAAACAAGGGGATCTTTAAAATCCATAACAAGGGTTTTCATAATTAAACATTTCTAAAAAGGCAAAAAGAATTTACTTACCACAACAGCGGAAGAAAGAGAAGATGGTCAAACCTCTAGTTGATTTTAAAATACCAATACTTTGCTGGATAAAAGGACGTTGCTTGCTTGTTGCCAGATCACGTCGCCGGGGTCACCACTTGTAAACTCGCGCTTGATTGGCTCAAAGTCCGGCATCCAAACAGCACGGAAGGTCTTTACGTGTTACTGTCTTTTCCCGTGGCAAAGTATTTTTGATTAAATTCAATACATTTTCTCATATGTATTAACTCGTTATTTCATCTGACTGTGTAGGGCTACAACAACGAATCGATTAAATCGATTAAAATCGATTATTAAAATAGTTGGCAACGAATTTCATTATCGATTCGTTGTGTCGCGCGACTATCAATAAGTCGCGGAGATGTTTGAGTATAAAAAAATGTGTTGAGCGCGGAGCAGAGCTATGAGGCGCCGGACTGGACGCTGCGCGCGAGAGAGACCGGGTGTGTCAGCGCACTAGCGACAGTGTGCGAAAGATACCGAGTCATGGACGCGGGATTGAAGTAGGGGTGCTGGGGGTGCTGCAGCACCCCCTGTTGGCAAACTTATGACAATAAAATGATAGCTTATAAATATATCTCTGGTTGTTGTTTCTGTTCCACAACATTTTTTATGTCATGTTTGGGGTGTGGGATGAAGAGAGGGATAATTTTAGTAATTATTTCATTAAAAATTATTTAATTTATCTTCAGTGTGTAGTATTAGCCAATCAGGTGTCTTGACGCGAATCACGCGATTACTCAGCCTACGCAGCACAAAAAAACACAAAAAAAAACTAGTCTAAAAAACTGCTGCTAGTGATATAACGTTAGTCTATATCAATATCAGCACTATAGCAATATAATTAGTTAGCTCATGGCAGAGTTTATCAGCCGAACTCCAGAGCGCAAATCAACCTTTGGTGTACCAAAACCATTGTAAGGTAGAGACACGGTGTCTTACATCTCTGCGTCTTTTTCCTGCCGCCGTGCAGGCCCAGATGGTAGCCTATATGATTGTGATTAGCATGCCTATTATAAAGAAACGAACCGTTTACTATGTCCATTGATTTTGATTAATATGCGCGAGGGAGAGAGAGAGAGAGCAAGACAGCGCTTGTGTTGTGTGAAGACGTGAGAGTGCGCGCGCGCGGCCGGGGCGCGCTCTCTCTCTCTCTCTCTCTCTCTCTCTCTGCTCGTTTGCGCCCTGTCAAAGCATCACTCACCGATCAAAAAAGGCTTTGGCGGCCGCCAAAAAGCAGACGATCCGACGGGTTTTAGAAGATTAAATACAACCCGAAACTAAAAAAACAGACCCGGCCTCTATTTGAGACCGGCCTTTATTTACCCAAACCTGTCATCACATGAGGCGTGTAAAAGAGACAGGCGTCTATTTGGGACTCGGCTATTATTTGAAGTTTACGGTATAAAGATCGTTGCCGTGCTTGCATCACTCCCTTACTCCTCCTATAGTCCCTATGGCCACTTGGCCTGCGTGAATGCAAATGAAAAAAAAGGTTTTGAGGGAGAGTAATAATTCGTTGCATTCAGTGCTTGAAGTGGGGGAAAAAAGGTGCCGGTACTCTCTTGCACTGGCAAATCATGTGAAAATTCTACTGTGAAAAACAAAACTTGGAGATATTGCTGGTACAACAACAATTTATTGTTATTTATTAACAACATAAATGTATTTAAACAAGTCGTGTGTGTGTGTGTGTGTGTGTGCGTGTTTTTGTGTGCGTGCGCGCGCGCGCGTGTGTCTATGTGTGTGTGTGTGTGTGAGAAAACGGAACTCCTCCAAGTCTGCAAGTCCAAAAATACATTTATGGTGAGATACTATACATTTTATTTAATTAAATGCATTTATGGTAAGATTATTATATTTTCATGTCAATCTGTGTTCATTTTGACCACAAACCATGCGCTGTAACTTTAATTCAGCACGTGCAGCACAGCAGAAATAGACTCGGTGTGGAAACGATCTCTGCACTGCTGTATAGGCTACACACCGCTCCTGGAAGGGATCGCCGGAGCGCATCCGCGTCCAGTGTGAATGCTCTAACCTGTTAATACGGGTGCGGAAAAAATATGCACCACATACGCACTGCAAACGGAGTATATGTGAAACGGGCTTGACACTGACGCTTTTTCTGTCAGTGGAAGAGTACCGGCTACATGCGAGAAGTAGCGGTACGCATATGGCAAGCCGTTTTAACATTTAATCATTTAAACCTACTAGTCTCTATTTTCATGCTACTAGTACTTATTTTTTAGATTCTAGTATCTATTCCATTAAGTACTAGTACTTATTCATTAGCTACTAGTGCTTTTTCTTTAGGTACTAGTGCCTTTTCTTTAGATACTAGTACTTATTCATTAGATACTAGTCCTTATTTATTAGATACTAGTACTTATTCATTAGATACTAGTCCTTATTTATTAGATACTAGTGCTTATCAATTAGCTACTAGTACTTATTCAATAGATTCTAGTACTTATTCATTAGTTACTAGTACTTATTCATTAGATACTAGTACTTATTCATTAGATACTAGTACCTATTAAATAGATACTAGTACTTATTCATTAGATACTAGTACTTATTTCGATAGTCACTAGTAATTATTCTTTTGTTACTAGTAACAAAAATTTTTTTTTGCCATTGACTTCTATGGGGATCTGTCATTTAGATATCAACTATTCAGTTCTGACTAGTATCTATTCCAATTGTGACTAGTACATATATATTAGATACTGGTAGTTATTCTTTAGGTACTAGTACTTATTTTTTAGATACTAGTACTTATTCATTAGCTACTAGTACTTATTCAATAGATACTAGTACTTATTCGTTAGATACTAGTACTTATTCATTAGATACTAGTACTTATTCATTAGATACTAGTACCTATTAATTAGATACTAGTACTTATCAATTAGCTACTAGTACTCATTCAATAGATACTAGTACTTATTCATTAGATACTAGTACTTATTCATTAGATACTAGTACTTATTCAATAGATACTAGTACTTATTCAATAGATACTAGTATCTATTTATTAGATACTAGTATTTATTCCAAATGTTACTAGTAAGATTTTTTATTTTACTAGTAAGATTTTTAATTGAACTATACAGTGGCCGTTCTGACTAGTCATAACATAAGACTAGTAAAAAAGCAGTTGTGACTAGTAAGATAATAATAGTTACTAGTAACATTTGGAATAAATACTAGTATCTAATTAATAGGAACTAGTATCTATTTAATAAGTACTAGTAGCTAATTAATAAGTACTAGTATCTAATTAATAGGTACTAGTACCAGACACAATAATCGATGTTTCAGGCGATGTGCTGCGTACCGTATCGATAAGGCTCCTGAAGTCTTTCTTCAGAACCTCCGTCTGTCGCAGCCTAATGTCGTTAGCTCCCACGTGCAGCACAACAGCTCCGACGCGCTCGTCACCGTTCAAAATCTCAGTTACCCGCGCAGTGATATCGAGAACACGAGCACCAGGAAAGCAGTGACTGTGCACCTTACTTTTACCTAACGTAACGTGGACGTGTCGGACGGTGGAATCGCCGATGATCACTGCATCACGTTCCGTTTCGCGAAGAGGGGAGAAGCGGTTCTGAGTGGAGATCTCGAAAACCGGGAGGGGCGAAAAGATTCTTGTCCTGGCTCGCGGCTTCCGCGGAACCACCCAGGCTTCGTGGTGGTGTGTTGGAGCCGGAGTGAATGAAATCATGGCTGATCGTGACCTGGACGCTCGGGACCAATGCTGAGAAACGCACGGAGTAGACGAGGTCAGCGTCAGCGGGTTACTAACGTTAATCACTGATCCGTGTGCATCAGCGCGTGATGTTTCAAGAGCTAAACGCCGGTCTCTCAGCTCAGCTTGTCTCTCTAGAAGGTCACGGATCTGCTTTTCTACAGCTTCTAATTCAGACTGCACCGCGAGCAATTCAGATTTGTTCTCATCTGCACCAAAAGGTAGATAACATACACCTGATATATTCGCCATTTTAACAGATGGACAGTAAGTTAGCAATGATGCAACCAGTGATGCTATTATTATTTATACTAATTTATGACTCAAGTCTTGGGTAAAAACCGTCTTTTTAGTGGTATGGGTGTAATGTAGACGCACGATAGACGGGAAAACAAACAAACTCACAGCAGGCAACGAGGCTGACAAAAGCAGTCGATCGCAGGGCGAACAGCAGTGAAGCGGTGTCTCGCTCTACGACCAACAACCAATGTTCAAACCGTATTTGCGCAAACAAACAAACGCAAACAAACAAACTCACAGCGAGCAACGAGGCTGACAAAAGCAGTCGATCGCAGGGCGAACAGCAGTGAAGCGGTGTCTCGCTCTACAACCAACAACCAATGTTCAAACCGTATTTGCGCAAACAAACAAACGCAAACAAACAAACTCACAGCGGGCAACGAGGCTGACAAAAGCAGTCGATCGCAGGGCGAACAGCAGTGAAGCGGTGTCTCGCTCTACGACCAACAACCAATGTTCAAACCGTATTTGCGGTTCCAGCCGTATAATGGCTTGAGACGCGTCTGGCCAACAGTCCGAGTTGTAATTATGAGTTAAATGATGGTTCAGAACAGAATAAAGAGCGAAATACGGAAAAACAGAAGGAAATACGAAGCTAATACGAGGCTTAGACAGCCACGACGCAAACAAACTCACAGCTCACAGCAGGCAGCGAGGCGGACAAGAGCAATCGAGCAATCGAGCAAAAATCTCGTGTGTGTAGAGTTTGCGTGTATGTGCGTGAGCGTAAAGCTATTAATGAGGAACATTTTAAATAATGTATCTGACTTCACAGACTTCATTCGCGATTTTCACTCACAAAAATAAATGTTTTATACATTACAGTAGGAAATTTACAAAATACATTCATGGAACATGATCTTTACTTAATATCCTAATGATTTTTGGCATAAAAGAAAAATTGATAATTTTGACCCATACAATGTATTGTTGGCTATTCCCACAAATATCCCCATGCTACTTAAGACTGGTTTTGTGATCCAGGGTCACACATGTAATATTTTATTATCCTCACATGCAGCGCATTGCGGTGATGTGCTGTGAAATTATTGCGTGGCAAATTAATTATAGTAGCAGATCAATTTCATAATAAAATTAGCCTAGGTCTTCCCTAATAATAATAATACTAATAATAATTTAATAAACTGGAAATGCTAAATCATCTTGATATTGATAGCTGATGCTTGTTTTGACAATATCTCTGGATACATAGATACATAAATATGTGCGTTTATCGCACATATTTCACACGTATAGTGTGAGCAGACAAGTCGCAGCTCGACGTTCGGACCGTATAGTGTGAGCACATAAATCCTGAGCTTTGGCTTTACATCGCATGCGATTTACTTGTTAAGTGTGAGTAGGTAACTTGCTGAAATCGCACAGACATCGCACAGTGTATGGCCGCCTTTAGTGTGTGCTGCAACCAGATTTCACAATCGGTCAACACCACAGCCTTTAGAGTCAATTGCTAGTGCACCTCTTGAGGTCAGAGGAGTGAGGTGTACACACACAGCTCTTACTGGCCTACAACATGTTACACATGTAAAGAATGTAAAAACAATTGTTGATGCTTATGTAAAAAAAAAAAAAATGTTCCTGTCTGTGAGGGTATATGCTTTCTTGGAAGTTTTCGTTTTTGTCTTTGAATTTCAGTCATACTGAGAGAAATGGACAATTTACCTTTATCTTGAATTTTTTCAATATCCCATCAAATCATTATTCAAATGCATGATGACGACTCAAAGACATACAGTATGAGTTCAGAATTTTGTACATTTTTAAACTGTTTCCTCGCAGCAAAGCAGAAATCGTGCCGTGATCTATCCGTGGAAAACGGGTTGATATACAGCCACCCCTCCAATGAGGAGGAAATCTTTTACACCTGCAACACGGGTTATAAACCCTTCACTGGGAACTGGTGGGATTCAGCGACATGCAGCAAAGGCTCTTGGACTGAAGAACCTCGGTGCATTCGTGAGTTTTATTATTGTCAGTCTCAGGTGTTAGATGAATGATAGTGTACTGAAATGTGCTTCCTGTTTTCTGTCTTTACAGGGGAGGAAGAATGTGGTGCTTTTCCCAGTGTTCACCATGGAAAACTAAAGCCAAACCTTCATGATCGAGAAACTGCTGAAGTGGAATGTGATCCAGGGTTCAAATCAACTCAACGCTTCATAACATGTGTCAGAGGAACATGGGAGAAACCAGTTTGTGAGGGTGAGCTTCTCAAACTCTTATTGCATGTTTATGAGGAGCAGCGACAGCATATAGTGGACAATATAATCTATTGACAATGTTAATCTCAGTCTTACTGGATTTCATGAATTTACTTTAACATCTTTTTTTTAGTGGGCGTCAGTTGTAACATTCCTCCAAAGGTGGAATATGCATTCATAACATCTAAACCTGAAGAATTGTATGTAGATGGATCTAGTGTAACATACGCATGTCGAAGCTCATTCTTAATGAATGGGAAAAATACAGTTTTCTGCCGCAATGGCATTTGGGAAGAAACACCAACATGTGAAGGTAAGATTTTGATTGGTGATGATAACTGACTCTTAAAACTTCTTACAGATTATAAAAAAAAATAAAAAAAACATTCTTGTAGGTGAAAATTAAGAGAAAATCTATTTGACAATCAGGAGGAATAACATCAAGTCCCCAGATAATTTTGTGATAGTGACGACAATAATTATAAAATAAATCAAAAACCCTGTGAAATCATAATTTGAGTTTTGGTACTTTTAGTCCATGTGCACTAGATTAATATGTTATTGTAATGTTAAACATTATCAGTTTTCGCTGGTATATGCTGGTTGACTCACCCTTTTGTCGAATCAAATGCTTTCTAGAATCAAAATCAAATAGTGTTGTAACAGTCTCCAAAAAAAAAAAAAAAAAAACATTTTAAGGAGGCAAGCTACACAAATTTAAGGGAGGGACCCGACCAGATTTCCAATCAACCCTAGTGCTAAAACTCTAACATATAAACTTCATAACAGACACATGGCACAAATGTGGTTTTTAAAGTTTATATGAAAAGACACACAAAATAAACACTTGGATAAACACAAGAGTCAACCATGCTTCCCTTTCACCAAACTAACTTCTTCTTCTTCTTCTTCTTCTTTAAGAGTTTTATGGCGGTTGGCAAACCAGCTAAAAAGGTGCATTTACCGCCACCAACTGGACAGGAGTGTGAAGCGTCAATAGCGTTAAGCAACTTATCTTAAAAAAAAAAAAAAAAAAATCTATTTAACTATATCCTGTCAACCAATCCTGTTTCCCTTAGATATCTTATTAAAGCACTATACACCCTTTTCTCTTTCTGTGCGTTTTGAAATATGCTATCTAATGTCAACGTATTAATACCTAAGTATTCTAATGTTTCAATTAAATTGCTTCTTTCTCTATTGTATCCTGAACACTGAATCAACACATGTTCAACTGTTTCTGACAATCCACATTTATCACAATTCCCCGATTCTCTTTTCCCAATAATAAATAATGAGTAATTAAGTGCTGAATGCCCTATTCGAAGCCTAGATATAATAGAATCTTCCTTTCTACTTCCGTATTTCTTTCTCTCAACCCCAACTTTGTTTTGAATTTTATACAAATGTCTACCTTTTGTCTCCTTATCCCATTTCTCTTGCCAGATCTTATTTAGAGCAGATTTTATTAATACTTTAACTTCAGTTTTACTCAGAGATACATTAATGTCTATTACATTGCGTTTTAAAGATCTCTTTGCCAGCTGATCCACCTCCTCATTACCCTCTACTCCCACATGTGCTGGAACCCAAAGAAATGAAATACTTACTCCTATTCTGTATATTCTGTACAGGTTTTGTAACACTTCATACAAAATATCCTGCCTAGAGGCTGACTTTCCACTATTTATACTCATTAAAACTGAATAGGAGTCTGAACAAATCACTACATCCATTGGACGAACTTCTTCCACCCATTGAAGTACCATTAAAATCCCAATCATTTCTGTTGTATATACCGAAACATAATCTGTAATTCTCTTTTCAATACTATATTTAAAATGGGGAATGTAAACTGCTGCTGCTGTATGTCCAGTGTCTGGGTTCTTAGAGCCATCCGTAAATATCTGGATACTATTGAAATATTCCTGATTTAGATGCTGTTTCACCACTACATTCTTTGTTATGTATATTTCCTTTATTTGCATCTTTTCTTTCAATGTTAAATCTACATATGGTTTATGGAAAAGCCATGGTGGTATAGAAGGTATTACCACTGTGGGACTAATATTTATATTACTTATTCCTATGTTCTGGGCTTCTTTTTCTACATTCCATCCAAAACTTTTTATTTCTCCTTTTCCATACTCCCAGCACTTTTCTAGGACCTTTTTCACTGGATGATTCTCTTTATGTCCCTTTATATTACTCCAATATGACATTTTTAATTGTAATCTCCTAACATCCAGAGGCATTTCTGCCATTTCTACCTGCATTGCTGGAATAGGGGATGTTCTGAATGCCCCACAACTTATTCGTAAAGCTTGCGACTGGATAATATTTATTGTCTTTAACCTGGATGCTGATGCTGAGCTATATACTATGCAACCGTAATCTATTACTGGTCTGATTATTGCACAATATATTCTTTTTAATGATTGCCGACTTGCACCCCAATCTACCCCTGCCAGACATCTTAAAACATTTATTCCTTTTTTACATTTATCAATTATTTTCTTTATGTGACTGTCAAATTTCAATTTTGAATCCATCCACAACCCCAAATATCGAATTTCCGATACTTGCTCCAAAGTTTGATCATATAGTTTTAAACTAACTTCTTCTCTCCTCTTACCTGGATATACACAAGAGGAGGAATGCAACATAGAGCCCCCTAGTGCATGGTAGTGGCATTACCCTTAAAAAACACAGTAACCAAGTTCTGGGGCTCGTTCTTCGTACGTCGCTAACTCAGTTAGCTGGATTTGATTGTTGACGATTTGGCATGATCTTGGATTGTTTGGTTCTTCGAAGCTCATCCTAGACTTGCTGTCATAGCAACAGGTGCGCTAGCTTGAACCTGCTCGTGAGCAGGCTTATTTCATGTAAACAGGATCAGATCGCGGCTTTATAAGCGGAGGTGATACGAGAAGTCTTTTAACGCAGCGCGATAGTGTACTTTTTGAGAGATATAATTTTTCTCATGACTCGTGAGGATGTCGTTTACATCAATTATTTTTTGGAAACGCACATTAAATGTTCGACTCGTCGGAGTCGGCCTTTAATAACAGCACAAACTGTGTGCATTGTCCTGATATTATTTGCGAGAGGCTCTTTCCTTTAAACTATTGGAGATGCGGAGAACTTGATAAGTGCTGTCTGTCGTGTCATTCACAAAGTTTACCCTGGCGCTCAAGCAGTTTTTAGGGTGTTTTTTTTGTGGCATTTCCAAGCCAGTTTAGACCCAAGGTTGTAGGCTACAGCAGGTTTTTTTTTTTTTTTTGCCAACGCAGGTATATTATAATTTTTAATGAAGATCATGCAATCATGAACATGCCGATTAATATGACACAGATATGTCCCTCAGGCTTCACTAATGTGATTGCACACATGTTCCCATCAAGGCCTCTATGAAGGGGATTTCGTGAACAGAAAGGGGGATCACAATGTAAATGTGCAGCCAAGTTACTATTACAATTCTTAATATTCCAGATTAGTAATATTATATCAATTTTTAAAAAAGGCAGTTGACAGACTAAAATCTCTAGATGGTGTGTGACTGTTCATATCACAAATGTGGAAGCACAGAGATTCACATTTATGCACATTACTTGAACATGGTAAGGAAAAATATAAATATCAAGCTCACTGTATTACATACACAGTTACAATGCAGCTCCGCCAGGACAAGGTCACACAATGAAATGAACTTTGGCCAACTAAAGGGAAGATTTCAGTGTCAGAAAAGCCTGAGGGTTGCACTTGACAGGGCCTGTGACATTACATGTGCCATATTACACAACATTTCCACCATCAGCAAAAATATAAAACATTTCATTAAATGTTTAATAAAAGACAAGACAAATATGCTTAGTTCTTTGATTTTTTATTTAAATTGTTCTTTGTAAAGAAAAGCCAGTGATCAAATCATATTTTGCCTGCAATAAGAGATACTATGCAAGGTCAGCAATAGTACTCTGTGTGAAATAATATATTAGCACTTACTCTGAAGTTCCTTTGAAGCAACTCTATCTCTAACTCTATAGTGCCAGTTTTTTTCTTTAAGTTGTCAAGTTTTCCCCCCCAAAATACTCTATTTTCTAGGGGCAGGGGGGCTTGGGTTAAACCTGTCAACACAAGCCTTATGCAACTAAAAATAAAATTAAAAGTATACACTGCCCACCTCTGTATAACTGCTTTGTGCAGACTCTTCTGTAGGCCTTTCTGTAGATGTGGACTCCTGCAACACATATTGCATTCAGAAATAATAGGTACTCAAGTGTAAATTAAGTAAAGTTATTTAAAGATACTTTCTCCAAAAGACAGTCATCTGAAAGAGTTTCTTCACTGTCCTGTGCATTGGGGGAGAAATGGGCATTACAAAGTGTTGTACTTTCTTCCCTTTTGATGTAAAGTTTGGAAAAGTCCACTTACTGCACATGCTTCAGCATCACTTGCTTGGGAACAGATAAAAGTGTTGGTGTTTAAAACTGCACAAAAGAGGAAAACACAATTTCATTACAATGAAGTACACTGGGGGGAAATGTGATCAATAACTCATGGCAACATATTTTTTTACATTAACTAGGCTACATGTAGTTTCACACATGCACACTTTCACAAGTAAGCAATTCATCACTAGGCCTACTCAAGGTTTATCAGTTGATATGACTGGACCAGCCATTGGGATT
Organism: Gila robusta; assembly: GCA_030770095.1. NCBI lineage: Eukaryota > Metazoa > Chordata > Actinopteri > Cypriniformes > Leuciscidae > Gila > Gila robusta. The sequence goes on along the minus strand of JAVALU010002166.1, from coordinate 28,292 downwards.
ATAGGCCTATAGTGCAGCAAAAAAATATTTTACAGTGTAAGATCATTTAAAGTTCATTTACCAGTAATGAAGGAGTTGCTGCTACTGGTCCCTGCTGTGTGTCTGAGGAAGAGCTGAACCCAGGACGGGTCGGTTCACATTTAACCCAAGGGCCAGCTCTTCTGCCGGGGTATAATGTGGGGGTGCAGGACCACCACCTGTTTGTTTTTCTTTTCTTTTTTTCTCAGCCTTTTTCTTGGTTGCTTTTATAAACAAGCAAACATTTATTAACAGTGCCTTTTTAAAAGAGACTAGTAGCCTATAGTACAAATTACCATTATGTAGAATATTCTAGTACTTCACTTTTACTTGCATGTTCTAGTAGTGCGTGGTGACTGACATTACAATGAACAAAGTTATTAATTATTTAGAAATTATTAAAATAAAAATATATATACTGTAATAAGTGATAAAAACATCTAAATGGTCACTACAAACTTAATTTGCTACTTTTTGCCAGCCCTCTCTCCTGGCTTTGCACATTTTAGGTGAAAACTTGTAATTAAGTTTTCAAATTCTGCATATCCTTCAAGCAATAACTCTTGCTCTGCTGCGAAGAAAAACTGTGCGCGCTCTTTGGACACGGTGAGCAGCCAATAGCAGCGTTGCTGATCAATGTTTCTACTATCGATACATATCCCCTTTTAACCCAGCGCATGAACGCGCAATTATCTCAGATAACTCAATCCAGCGATACTAATCATAAACAACAGGTGTGTTCGAAGAACCCAATTAGCCGGATCATGATTAGCACGATGATATCATCTTCGATGTCTCATTTGATCTCGGATGTTTTAAGCAACGTACGAAGAACGAGCCCCTGGTCACAGTTTACAGTGTTTTTGTGCTGTTGTGCTTTACTCCTTTTTTATATAAAAAAAAAGTTTTCTAACCTGAGAAAAATGATTGAGTGATTTAAAAATGGTCACATTAATCATCAGTGAAATCGCAACATAAAATGATGATAGCAACTGTGGTGGAAATTTTAAACTGAATATTAAATTAACCATGTTTTTAACATCTAACCAGTTTATCATGAAATTGCTAATATACTTTAGATCTTTAACACTTCCTTTTTCCTATGTCTGAAGAGGACTAAAATCCCATTCCTGATTCTAACCCAAAAAAATCTAAATCAATCTTACTTCCTTTTTCTTCTAGGATGTAGCCATCAGACAAACTCTAACCTCCTAACTTTTGACTTAATATAACTTTGAAATTGGACTAACCGTTATATTGGGAAATGATTGATTAAAATATTAACACCTCACAATGTTTTTGATGATACAGGATATTTTTGCTGATGTTACTAACAAAGGGTAATGAAAGGGGGGACTAGCTTTGACAATGTAAACCAATCGTGATGAGTAAGAGCGTGACATGTTAGTCATGATGATTCTGTTTTGAGATGTCTGGGTTTGAAAACTCATTGTAATGTATCATGTCATATTATAAAAACTGTTGTATTTGTATTGACTGGTGGGATTCTCAATGGGATTTGTCTGAGATCCACCGGCCTTGCTTGTTCTAGGGAGAGATGCTCTGAGAACTGCTCGAGAACTCTCCTGGCCGTGATTAAAGCATTTAAAGGGCATTTGCTGGGGTCTGTCTGATATTACTGCTGCGCAGCAGGTCAGATTAGGGAACCGAGTAAGTTAGTGTTAGGGAAACTCGGCCAGTGTCGACGGAAGACGCAGAAGCTAGAGTATAAAAGGTTATTAAGTGTCAATTGGAGACGCTACACTCTTAGAAGAAAAGGTTCTATATAGAACCTTAAAAGGTTCTATCAGGCGCTACGTATTTGGAACCCCTAAAAGGTTCTATAAAGAACCCTTTTTAAGGGTTCAATCAAAAGAACCCTTTAGGGTTCTTTGTAACCAGGAAAAAGGTTCTATATGGAACCTTTTAGGGGTTCATTCATTATCATTTGTTTTGTCCTTTCCGGATTAAATATTTCATATTATTGACAAAAATCAAGACCCTAAAATGTAAAAATGTAATTCACATAAAAAAAAGGCACACCCAAAGTGCATAGAACAAGTAATTTATTTATATTACCAAAAATAATTACTATTACTGAAATAATGCTACAGTAATTTCAAGTATTCAAGCCTTTAAATGTACAAATAAACATTAAAACATCAACCATTTAAAAAATATCTTATAAATAATGAAAATAGAGTTTCACCTACATCTACATATTACAAAACAAGTCCATAAAATGTACAAAATTACATTAATCTATCACTAATAAATAATGCAAATATACAGATTCATCTAAATTCCCATCAGTGTTAGAACAACATCAAGTCCCTCAAAACTACAAATACATATTAATATAACTCACAATGGAAATATACAGATATAGAAGTACTTAAATTCTACAAATTCATATTAATATCACTCATAAATAATTGTAATAACAGATTCAAATTCAGATCAGCATTTCAGAATAACATCAATCGCCTCATATTTACAAATTTACATTACCACTATTCATGACATATCAAAGTATTATGATAATTGATTATACATTTTGAGCACTGGGACAGACAGTTTTTTTTTGGCTGCTGGAGAGTTTAAACAGGTAGTGCTCAACAAAATTCATCGTGTGAGTGATGTGCTTGGGGTATTCCACACTGAATACGAAATAAGCAGCAAAGAGGCACTCCATTGCCTCCATCACATCCATTTCTGCGCTCACAATGTTGACACCCTCCATATTGATGCTGGCTCTTTTTGCATGGAGGGGGTTTGAAGTTTCATGAAAAACTATAGTCGGAGTTGGCTTTACTGATTCCTGCAAGTTGGAAAAACAAATTATTTGTGAAATAACTTAGAATACAGTAGTCCCAAAAGTTAAAATTCCATCAAAAATGATCATTTAGTCAACCCCATTTTGCCCAAAATTTGCATGACTTTTCTGTGGTGAAAAACAAAAGGCAGAATGATAGCCTTAGTCCTGTTTAACTGCCTTTGCATACTTTCTTCCAAACAATTAGGGATGTGACTGACCATTTTGTACCACAGTGGTAAGGGCCAATTCACTGGCTAGGTTGCAAACACAACTCACAAACAATCATGACCACAGAAACTTCTTTTCAAGATCAATGCAATATTCATTAATAAAATAGCTTGGATAGCATACTGAAAAACTAAAAAGCAACAATGTATCTGTTTTTGATTTAACTAAACTTGCAGCTTGATTATTGAAGAGACACTACACAAACATTATGCATTTTCTCACTTGCTCTCTGTTGTTCAATCCGTTCAAGCTACATCATTTTTGTATTTGATTTAAAGCATGCAGAATGCTAGATCTAAAAGGCCTGTTGCCAAAAAAATGCATCAGTGGTTTTTTGCCTCCACGTCTTTCATTTAAATTGTGCAAATGTTTTTGTGAGAAACTAAGCAGCCCTATCTCATTTTTAAAATCTTTGTATTTCTCCTGATATTACAAAGCAACTGTCAATAAGAGTAAAACATTCTTTATTAGAACATTCTTCTACAAGAGGTGTAGTTTTGTTGAAGAGTCCCCCCGCCCCCCCAGCTCACGCCCCACCCCCACCAACACAAAGACCTGACATATCAAAACTTACATTGTCCAGACAGAAGAGAAACTTGCTGTTTTCTCTGAATAAAGATGGTAAGATTAGCAGTGCGGCATTTTTCTCCAGATCTGCAATATCAGTTTACACAAAAACAAAAAACAAAACAGGTTATTGGTACACACTCTATTTTAGCTGTGCTGGTTGTCTCAGTTTGCATTACATTCACAGTGTTTTTGGAAACCCCATCAATTTGAATGTATAACAACATCTAAATAATAACATTATGCTTACAATGGATACTTTACTACTCCATGAGACCACAGGAGAGGATTTATGAATGGCAGTGAAGCAATGCAACTGAGGTTGTAAAAAAAAAAAAATTGAAATGCAAAATGTCTGTTCACATTACTTTAATCTCCGATCTCTGTGTGCAAGTGTTTTGTGTGGTCATTGAAAAGCAGCACATTAAATTTTAATTGTAATTAAACTGACTGGAACTACCTATGAATCAAATTATTTTAATGCACACCTTTTAGCCAATCCGAATCAAATATTCAGACAAACCATGGTATAAATAGATTTATTACAGTAACCGTTCAACAAACCAAGCAACTAATGGTAGAGTTAAGGGAAAAAAGAACATACTTTTTGTGTTTGTGTCAATTTGCTGAAGTAAACTGTTCAGCACATTCCTCTGACTTCCATGTCTAGCCACATTTAAGATGTTTGGGGCCAGAACCTGAAGAGCAGTCTCTAGATTAAGATGAAGGTCCTTCCCAAACCGCATCTTCACTTCGTGCAGCAGCTATCAAAAAAATAGAAAAAAGAAAGAAAAATTAATTAAAACAATTTTGACTGTTTTTATTCATACAAAAAAAAAATTGAAAATGCAGTGGACATACTAAACTCAAAGGAAACAACACTAAAAACAAATACTCACAAGTTGTGGAACCCGAAGAAATGGGAACATGTCCATGACCTCTCGTGTTGATTTTGTCATTAAATCGACTCTTTTAAAAAGAGTGCATCTCATTCGATTTTTTATGTTGGTGTAGTCGGGTTGTCTTTTACGTAGTTCAGCATTTATCACAGTAATGTGCTCCTGAAAACTCAATTGATCTTCTCCAATATTTTCCAGGTTTAATATAATCTGAAAAAAGTAGTAAATAACAAAATTCCTATTGTCATCTCCTAGCATTACTGGTCAATAACCAAGCAATTTTAAGACATTTTAGTGAAAAAAGATAAAACAGACAAACCTCCTGGGACTGGGTGGAAACCGGATTATCAGTACACAGGAGTACTGGAAAGTTTGCAGTCTTGCATCTTTTTGTTTGCTGAAATGAGCAAAAGACAGTTCATATAAGGAAAAATATTTAGAGGTGACATAGCACAAATAACTGAAAATCAATAATCTTGATTTGGCCGTATGTCTCATACTGCAGATTGTATGGCTTGGAATTTAATGCAAGAGTTGTGTGGAGTACATTTACTTTACTATAACTATTTTTTACATGGTGCTTTTGCATAGCTTTTGAATGTAGAAAATGCCACCACTCATTGAGAACAACTAGTACATTCCCAAAATCTGACCCTTACCCAGGGGGCAAAGGGGGTTTAGCAGACATGGGCTGCTGTAAAAGGTTGTCATATAAAAATGAAATCTATGACGTCTGAGGATCACAAAACCTGAGACATCATAGATTTCTGAGACATCATTGTGTTCCTCAGACATCATAGATTTCATTTTTATATGACAACCTTTTACAGCAGCCCATGTCTGATTTCCTAAAAAACAGGTGTTTTGCTCCCTGGGTACCTTTTGTGTTGCATAAAGATTAGGAACGATGTGAGAGTGAGTAAATAACAACAGAATTTTCCTTTTTTTTGGTAAACTAATCCTTTAATTGTAAAATGAAAGTTTAATGTATGCTTAGGAGATGACTGGTGTATACCTCCTCTTCAGAGACAAGGCCATCAGAGACTGAGAGATCCAGTGCATTCCTTTTAACACCAAATTTCTTCTTCATCTCTTGAACTGCTGATGAATGCACTAAAGGAATTCTCTCTTTTTTAAATTTGTTACGCAGACAATGGAGAAGGGTATCCTGCAGACACATTTATACCACAGTTCTGGTCCTCAAATATGTAATTCTAAAATGACATGTATACTTAATAGATTTATTGCTGTCAATCTATTAAAAAATTAACTAATTAAATCACATTTTTCCATAATTAAAACAAGTCACATCAATATATTCATATTGTCATAATTACCCATTACCCATTATTATGAAGTTATGAATTATATTTGTTTTATCAGGCCAATTATTCACGATTACTTCATTTATCTATACATTTATTTTTAATTACCTTTTGTCTGGGCTACCATAGAAAAGCACTGAGACCATGTTTATTACCATGTTTCAGAAATTAACTTGCTCACTAATGAGGTGGAAATATGACAATCACAATGTAATGAAATTATCTTGCAAATATGAAATGAGGGGCAAGCAAGATTTGAGGTTGACTTTGAAACCTGTGGACTTAAGCTTGTGAAATGTAACTTTGTACTTACATGACCAGAGGGGCTAGTATCCTTCAGGAAAGGAAATCTTGTGATCAGACTTCCAAGAACATCCGTGTATATCTTGTGGTTTGGATACCTAAGAAAAAGGCATATATCAGTTAAAATTAACTATTTTGCTTATGCTTTTTAGGCAGTTTTTTCAAATAATATGTATACCATGTGTACTTTGTGATGCTATCAAACAACACTTGAATTAGCAGTGATCGCAGATGTGATTTTTCCTTTTTCTTGAAAGATGGATCCTTCCTCTGTAATGATTCTTTAAGTTCTGGTGGAAAATCAGGGAGGCTAAAAACTGCAGGCCACGGCTCACAGCACTTTTGCCTATACAAAAAGTAAGTGTTAATTTTTCACCTAGGCCAAATGCATAAACTAATTTCAGTTCAAGCCATTCTACTAACTGAGTGTGATGCATTTGAATCTCCAAAGAGGTTTCCACACCAGTTTCTTGTCTGTATTAAAAAAAATAATAATAATAATAAAAGTTTTTTTATATTTGCATACACATATTACAGCTGGAAGAATGGGTCCTACTTACTCCATTGAAGATGATCTCTTCAGTCTTTCAAGTTCCTTTAAAAAGATCACTTGCTGTTTCATTGTGGGGAATAGTTTCTGCACCATCCTTTCTGTTAAGCCCAACAGGGTTTCTCCATCAATCTCTTGCTCTATTTAAAATAATCAGTACTGTTTTCAAACTTTTGTAATTCTGTCAGGAAATAAGGACATTACAAAGAAAAATACCTTTATAAATTAACACTGTGATGGAGGGTGATAAATACGTCATCATCATGCTTGTAGGTGTCAAGGGCATGATAGTCCTTTTCTTCCCCAGGGTGAATGACAACCCACTTTCTCTCCTCTTGTACAAGGAAGGCGTGATTATGATAATCAAACTTTTGGGGTATTAAGAGCTTTCCAAAAATCAACCAAATAGCCCTGAATTGGACAATTTTAGACACTTTCATGAAGACTGGAATGCCATCCTCAGCCACATCAATCACGAAGCTGTCTCCAATTTTGTATGTTGTATTGTTTGTCAAAAGAGAATTGACAACAGCCAGTGTCTCCTCGCTGGGGATGTCCTTAGTTCTACTTTTATTCCTGATGCCCTCTTTGAGATCACAAGGAAAGGACCTGAATGGAACTGAGCGTTCACCTTCAGTGTATGTCTTTTGTGGAAGTGCATCCAATGATGTTAACTCCCAACACTGCCTCAGCTGGTGTCTTTTAGAGAGGGTGTAACACAGGTTTCTGAAATTGCAAGTGTTGCGGGCTAGTCTTTTGAAATATTGGTGCTTGCCTTCAAACCTCATGCACCACAGGGACTTCAAAGATCCAAAGTCTGAAATGAGGCGAGGATAGTGTGTGAGAAAGTGCAGTTTTGGTGGGAAAGTATCTGGAAACAGGGCTTGGAAATCTGAGAGGAATTCTCCAATTAGAAGGCTGAGAAAAGGTATGACTGTTTTTTTTATGCGGGGGGACAAAATGATCTCACCAATTTCTCTGCACTTCAGATACACAGCCCAGTGTGCTTCGCCTTGTGGGATGTAATGTCCAATAAGGAATGGTAATATTCTGAAAAGGCACCAGTTTTGAGCTGCTGTTCCCAACAATCTGGTCTGTTTCAGAACACTTTGTGGTAACTTCTAGGGATGGGCATTCGATTAAATTTTCTTAGTCGATCGTCGGGAGAATTAACGATCGACTATCGATTAATCATTAATATTTTTATATTCAAATTCATTATTTATTTAACTTTTTATAAATTAAAAATGCAATGAAAATACAAAAATACAGCGTGTTTTTCCTCGATTAGATCTTTATTACAAGATGATCAACTTGTGGCAGTAAAACTGGACGTTCGGTTAGGCTAAACTTGAAGATATATGCGCTGCGGTGCTCGAAAGCAACGGAACCTGCAGCTGCGAGTTGGCGTTCTTAAACAGAGACCCTCGTTTGTTCCAAAATAATAAATAATAAAAAAAAAATCATGTTAAACAATAACTTAACCAAAAACATAATAATACTTAGATCTGACAGGTTTTGTCAAAATGTAACTCAAAACTATCCAAGAACGGAGTCGAGAAAGAGGGTGAGAGAGATTAGCCTACCTACTGTAACAATCAATTAGGCTAGGCTACTTAACAAAGCCTCATAAAAAATATCTAGTAACTCACATACAACTTCTACACCAGTCTACTGATTTTTGTTGAGAAAGATAAGCATGTTGATGACATGATCTGGGGTCAGACGCGACCGCAACCTGACCGTCAAGCCTCGTTTACACTTTCGCCTGGCACTGCAGCACGAATCTCCGCAGACTGCGCGCGCACCTCCCCGAACGGAAGAGGCGTTTATACTCGACGCGCTCGCCTGTGAAACACCGAATACCGCAATGACGTCATTTTTGCCGCACGCATCTTCGCGCTCGTGCGGACGCGTCGAGTGTAAACAAGGCTTCAGTCCAGCCGCTTAAAACACCCGCTCTGAGGGGACTGACGTTGCCGGGATGCACAGGTACCTCCGCGCTAACTTGACCAGCCCGGGGAACACGTTCACTTTCCACTCACACTACGCAACGCAGCAGCATTAGTTTAATGATAATCGATAACAAATTAACGTGATCGACGAAATTCTTAATGATCAATAATCGATCGTCGATTAATCATGCCCATCCCTAGTAACTTCTGTGGAATATTACGTTTGTCCTTCTTTCCAATCTGAAATGCTTCCAATTCAGCATTTATGTTACTGAGTGAAACTATTTCAGAAAAATGCAATGCTTTGATGACTTTGGTGATCACAATGGGCACAATGCCCTCCAAGAAATCATGCATTAAGTCTGGAGGAAACGATTTGGTGACGTCAAAGTACTCCAAGTCATTAAAGGGGCATTCATTTACTACACCATATGCCTGTTTTGAGATCTCTCCAATCTCCCTGAGAGCACTTAGATGGTACTTGTGAACCTCTGAAGATCGAATGATGACGTTGTCTTCATTAACATGAGATTTTAAATCTTGGTAAGTGATCATACAGAATCTGCAAACTCGTCCACTGCTGAAACAGCAAGTAAATCCAGCCAAGTTGTGAGCAGACAAATTATCAGCGGAGATCGTAGCCAAAGCACACTTTAAGTTGATGTCTTGTCCATTCACACTGACCAAAATTCCTTCTTTGAAGAGTTTTCTCAGATCTTGAATGAGAGGATGCAGAATGTCCTTAAAACGATATCGTTTAAGAAGCTGATGTCTCACTAGTATACATAAATGTATGTGTCTCAATTGAGATTTGTAAGTTGGTTCAAGATTTCCAATAGTGAAATAGAATGCTGTGAGTTTATGCAAAGTCTTTTTGGAACCTAAAGGGTTAACCACTTCGAATTCGTCTGTGTAGAGATGTAGCCTCACAACATTTGGATCGCCAAAAAAGGGTTGTCCTTGGAAAATCCGTCCGTCTGAAAAATCTTCGAAAAATTCACTTGAAGCCTTTTCACTGCTTCTTTGAAAAGATTCAAAAATGTCTTGTTTCTCTAGCTGGACCTTCAACACATCAGAAATGGGTATATACAAAAATGTGTCCTCTTTCCCATTACTATTAACACCGAGCACATGTTGAACAGGCTCAACAAGATGCAGATGCTCTTTGCAGTATTGGGTTAGCTGATATTCTGTCAGTACAAACTCAAATACAGAGTCAAACAGGACCTCACTAGACAGCAAATTATTTAAATCCTCATTGTCTTCTAACCTAAATCCAGACTGGTCTAGATGGAATTTAATTATTTCAGCATACTCCTCTCGGACGAAATTAAGAATGAACTGAAGGCTGGCAATGACTGTGTCATGGGTAACTTTAGGAATGAGATGATTTTCCTGAAGATTCAAAATAAAAAGAGCAATATGATGTTTTAGACCACTCAATAGTGTATTCAGGTCAAAATGAGGGATGCAGTTATCATCGATGTGTGGCAAGCTCTCTGTCTCTGTGAGGTCGGGATCATTTATTTCAGATTCATGAGACCATCTTCCTGGATGGAGGGCAGTTGAATGTTTTCGGTAGATGTGGTTTCTAAAACTGGAGACATTCTTGTAGCTCCTCTTACAGCCCTCTATATTACATATTATTTTGAAGTCTCGCTGGTGTTGGTGAAGTAGTTGCAAATGTTTAAGGTACTTGTGTATTGTACACTTAATGACATCACAGAATGGGCATTTGTAGAACTCCATTAAATACCTCTGAAGACTTCTTTGGAATCAATCAGGTTGATGGTTTGGAGCCATTTGCAGACATCATCTGTTGTCCATTTGTCTACCATTATGTAATCTTCAAAATGAAAACAGAAAGTTACATTTACATCGTGTACATGTCACTACTTTATTAACCTCTTAGTCTACCATGAAAAAAAGTAAAGTTGTATTCTGTAAATAACATTAATGTAAATATTATTCTAAATAATTTATTGATTTTTTATATAAAATCACCTAAAACTTTAAAATGAACAATCATGATGCGTATGTAAATTTCTCAAAAACAAATCTTCTACAAAAAGCATTACACAAATTTGTATTTGAACGGGCAATTTAAAAATGTTGCTGAGGGAAAAAGGCTCCAGCATCCCCACAACCCTAAAGAGGAAAAGTGATTTAGGGAATTAATGGATGAAGGGGGATAAGAACATGTGAATAGACCCTAATTGTACAGTCTACAAGCAAGTGCATTCCAAGACAAGTAAAGATACAGTGTCAATTTAATGCACTTGTTATCAGGGCTGATTAATTGTAGTTAAAGGGATAGTTCACTTTAAAATGAAAATTCTGTCATCCTTTACTCACCCTCAAGTTGTTTCAAACCTGTATGAATTTCTTTGTTCTGCTGAACACAAGGGAATATATTTCGAAGAATGTCAGTAACCAAACAGTTAACTGGAACCATTGACTTCAATAGTATTTTTTTTTTCCTGCTATGGAAGTCAATAGTTCCTGCTATGGAAGTCAATAGTTCCAGTTAACTGTTTGGTTACTGACATTCTTTAAAATATATTCCCTTGTGTTCAGCAGAAGAAAGAAATTCATACAGGTTTGAAACAACTTGAGGGTGAGTAAAGGATGACAGAATTTTCATTTTAAAGTGAACTATCCCTTTAAGCTATGTGTGCTTTAGAAACAGCCATACCCTGGCCTGCTTCCAGTTCCTTAGACACCACTTGACTTGAACATACAATAATCATTCATAAAGTTTGAAAAGGTTGAAGTGAATTACAAGAGTGTTCACATTAAGCTGTTTACAATTATCTAGCATCATAAAAGCATTCTGAGCCGAAGTGCGAGTACATTTAACCACTAGCTGCAGGGGCGATTCTACGATTTCACGTTTAGGGGGGTCGATCAGTAAACAAGAGAGAATGATAAACTTTACTTAAGAAGCAGCACTGGCCTGATCGTTCAGATAGCTGATTATAGTTTTAGGGGGGCTTAGACGAAAAATATGGGGGTTGAAGCTCACCTAAAAAGGATCTAGAACCGCCCCTAAGCTGAACGCGTTCTTCGTGACCATTTGAGTGTGCGGTCAAAAACTAGCTTAGACACAATCTACAGTTAAAAACTAAGCTTAGGATCAGAAAACACAAAATTTAACAGTTTGCAACAAGCACAACAAAACTTACCGATGTAAGGCAACTTGTGACACTGTCGCGGTTCAGGCTCTTTCGTGTTTTAGTGTAACAATGTTAGTGTAATGTTCCGCTGTTGAAACATTGACAATTTCATTACTAATGGGTTTAAAGCTTATAACAAGTACATTACTAAAAAAAGTCGATGTATTTCTCTGACTTACCACAACAATATTTCCGTCAGACCATCAATTTAAATCAGCAGACGCCACAGACGGAGATCAGTCTCTTCTCGACCGTTGGAATTCAAAAACGTGCGTGCACGCACTCGCGAGACTGCGCTGCGTGAATATGCTCGCGCAAATGCAAACAAATCAGCAATGGTAAGTACAAAAAAAACCTCAAAACTAAAACATCTGTACACATTACAGTAATGATGAGAATTTGTGGGGAAAATGTGCTGAAAATGTGTCTCAAATAGTTTACTTTGTAAAATTAATGAAAATAATGAGTTTATTACTTATTTTTGTTTATGTTTGCTGTTCAACAGATAAAAAATTTAAATCCATAATGCAAAATTGTTTAGTTGAGGTGCATTTAGTGCGTTCTTTCACGCATTATTCAGTGTATTCAAATGTATTTATAAATGCATGTGAATGATCACATAATTCAAGATATGGGGGTTATATATATTTATATTATTTTATGCAGTTAATCAATATCACACGAAGAGTGCCATTTCAGTTTTTATCCTCCAAAAATCAGCATGATTAAAATGTGATATTAAGTTACTACAAGAGTTTAATAAACAATAATTTAATTACAACTACAAAATGTTGCAGAATAATGTAATATATGAATGAATAATAGCCTAAAGAACCTTTGTGCCAAAAGGGTTCTTTCTTGCCATTATAGAACCTTTTTAGCATAAAAGGTTCTTTGGAGTTGAGTAAAGAACCCTATGGTTCTATATAGAACCCCAATGAACCCTTTTTTCTAAGAGTGTAGGTTAAGTGACGATTGGAGACGCTGAGAAGGTTATTTAGTGTCGCTTGGAGACACTGAGAAGGTTATTTAGTGTCGATTGGAGACGCTTGGGCGATTGACTGGGCGCCCCAGATAAATTTATTAAGTTAGGAGCACTAGAGACCTTACTACCAAGTGATAGTGTTCAATCAATTAGGTTCCAGGTACGCAGTTCTAAAAATTTACAACACAACTTTTTAAATAAAGTAGTAGGGACACTAAGTATAATGTACACACCTGCATGCATCTAAAGCTATTAATGAGGAAACTTTAATATAATGTATCTGACTCCACTGTCTCTCTCCACATATAGTTTTTTCTTGAGAAATTTTGGGCACATGAGAAAGATGTGTACGAAAATAAAGAAATTCTGAGATACAAATACACTGAGCCAATTAAAGGGACAATGTGTAGTTTTTTAGGTATTTTATTATCTAAAATCAATATTTTTATTCATAAATATGTCCTCAATGGTGTACAAATACCTCTGCCAATGATCTGACTTATCCTCGTACACGAAGAATTTATTATCTTTATATACATGTGACGGGGAGGTCCACGGAGGCTTCCATGTCGTTCCGCCATTTCGAAAAACTATAGTAGCAGAGAGGGACAAAAAGTACTAGGCCAACGCGTTTCCACAACGCGTTTTCGTTCGTTTCGACGAAGTGCTATTAGAAGACATCCTGTCATAGCTTTTTGGCACATAACAGCTACCGTAGATGCAACACGCATTTGAAAAAGCAAGGCGCTGGATAGCACAATTCGTTTGAATGCAAAATACAATTTCACCGCTAGATGGGAGAAATTCCTACACAATGTCCCTTTAATGAAATTCCAGTAGGACGATGAATCTGTGAAAATGGAAAAATGAAGTGGAACATTTTTCTGCACACCAGAGTTACTTAAAATTTTATGAATATAGAATCACATGTACTTACATAATGGGTGAAAATTGACTAGATCCATGATGAACAACAGCTGGGAATGATTTTGAATTAAGTGGGAAATTTTAATTTGTTGTATTTATTTATTTGTATCACAAATCACACACAAGCTAACAGACCGTAGTCAGGATATGCATTATATTACATCTTTCATGAGGCTGTTAGGGATAAATGTAAACTCCTTTAACTCAAGTTTCCTTGGCTGTACTTGGCTTCCTTGCTTGTGCAATATCATATGTCAAAAATGTAATTATTATGCTAAACCACTACTCATTGCAAGTAGCATAGTTACTCTTAAACACTGGGCCACATAACGTATAGAAGCTTCTGTGTGGATAAATATGTGATCAAATGTCTGCTTTCTCTAGAGGTAACGTGTCCTCTAAACACACCAATGGAAGACTTAAAAATAGAGCAACTCCCTGATATCGAGGGTCCCGTCAAACCTGGACACAAGTTAATATTTTCATGCAATGGACAAGGGCTGATATTAAAAGGACAGAGAGAAATCACCTGTCAATCAAATGGAGAATGGAGCAGCACTTTCCCTAAATGTGAAGGTAATGCTACAGAATGTAAAAGCCTTGGATTGGACAAAGACAGATCAATGATAGATCTGAGGTTCACATGGAAGATGCTTGATTTATCAGATCTTTCTGTTCTTTAGAGGTAATGTGTGTCGCAAACCTGCCAGTAAACATGAGATCAGACGTCACTGAGGACGGACACCCGGGGCCTGAGGTTTCAGTCAGACCTGGACACACAATAACTCTTTCATGTGTTGGGAAGGGATCAAAATTACAAGGACGGAGTAAAATCACCTGCTTGCCAACTGGAGAATGGAACGTCCCATTTCCTAAATGTGTAGGAGGTAAGGTTCACAGGTTTACTAGAGTTTTATTAGCAGTGTTTGTAAGTATCATTATTGCTCATATTAAAGTAAATGCTCAACTTTGGTTTGTAATTCATCAGCACGTAAGTCTCTCTTGATTTGGGCCAAGAAGCGATGCCCTAACAACTACCCAGAATAACCTAGCAACAGCTTAGCTATGCACTAGCACTGTGGCGGCGAGCTTTACATGGATAAACGCAATTTTAGCCTTAAATTTAGATCTAATTATAATTTATTATATAGACGAATCCACATATCTCATCAACACAGAAAGACATTTTAAAGCATTTAAGAAAAATGACCACAAATTCTCATATTAATAAATGTGCATTATTTTTTATTTTTTTTTTAAGTTTTATGGTTTAATGCATTAAAAAGGCACGTGGCTGATACTGAGATTTATTAATGCCACATTTTCTTGGTCATCTTAAAAAAGTCTAAAAATAACTTTGCTTTGCCTTCAGGGAAATGTGAGCGACCACCACTAGTGGACTCTGCAGATACAACAGAAATGACAAAAACTGAATATAATTCAGGGGAGAGAGTTGAATACATCTGCTTTAATAAATACACACTGGATCTGCGTCACCCCTACTCTAAATACTTGACCTGTGAACAAGGCGAATGGAGAGGGAATATTAAGTGTTTAAGTGAGTATGAAAACTCTATACCATATACATCAAAGACACGTTAGACTTTTCTTACTGTATTTATCATAGTTATTATTTGTAAATTTTATGTAATATTGTAGTGATGATGAATCAATGAATGTATATTGTAACCGTGACAGTGAGATGTTGTGTTTGTTTCAGAGCCTTGTTCAGTGTCGGTGGAGGAAATGGATAAAAGAGGTATACAGCTGAAGTGGGCTCCACGGGAAAAGATATTCTCACCACATCAGGACAGAATCACTTTTGCATGTCAGAGGGGCAAATATTTAATAGGCAGTGACAGTAACCTAATACAAACCTGTAATGATGGAGTGATGAATTTGCCTCAGTGTGTGAGACGAGAAGAATAAAACATCACTGATGCATCAGCTGTACTACTAATAAAAAACAAATGGAGCAAATAAAAATAAAACCTTTTACAATTCAGTTTCTCTGTTTTGCAATTCCTGCAATTAAAACTAAATAAATTATAAAATCAACATGTTTAAAATGTGCTTTTTTAAAAGAATGATATTAACTCATTTAATGCCACCCTTACGAAAAATAAGTTTATTCAAGTGTTCTATTAGTATACTTCTTTTCAACTAAAAATAAGAAAGCATACTTTCAGTCTACATTTTATATACTTCTCAGAAATATACTTTATGTACTTCTCAGAAATATACTTAAAATTACACTTCAGAATACTTGACTTATACTCAGAGAAAAGTCCAAGTATATTTGGCCAATACTTCTACTCAATCTTTTGATCGATATATACTTAATAGTATAGGCCTATTTAAGTATTCAAAGTACACTTGGCTTGTACAGTAGTTGTGTTAACTCTTTTGATCGAGTAGCCTATTAAATATACTTTTTTTACATAGTTTTTCATATACAGTCTTATGAAACTTACATTAATGAAAATATTGATATAAAACAGATATGTTTCTAATTCTGCGAATCTGAATTTTAGTTCTACTTTACTCTTTCCTCACCATTGACTGAATTTTCCAGCTATCCATGTTTTCACTGTTATACGGTAGGGGGCGCTATGACACATCTTCTAGTACAGAATCTTCGGATCAAAACAGAAGAAAAAGAAGAAGCTGAAACAAGTGATAGAAGATTGCTCACTCAAATGTAAAATAACATGATCATCAAACATTAAACAGCCTGTAAATCAAAACTGCTTAATGTTTCCAAATGAAATGAAGGGTTACACATGAAGAGAAAACGACTGTGAAGCTTTGGGGGTGTTGGACTCGATCTACGCCATCTGTGTTTTGATCATCGTTCTGAATCTGATCAAGGCGTAGTCTTTGACAAAAATGAGATTTTTTAAACTTTTTTGTTTAAAATGTTGCCTTTCTTTATGAAACTTACCAACATTCAAGTGTTGATAAAAAAGGATGCATGAAGCTAATAAAATGTTTTTAAAATTAAAGTACAGTTAAAGGTATTTTTCAAGTATAAAAAATAACATTTGAATAGTAACAGTTTAAATAGTAAACTATAAGTATAATGTTAAGTTCACTTAAAGAAAACTTGTAGTATAAAACTACTAAACTACAAGTATGATGTTAAGTTCACTTAAAGAAAACTTGTAGTATAAAACTAGTAGTTTACTGAGAGTATACTTCAAAGTGTACTTTCATAAACTAAAAATTTGCTACAAGTATTAAAATAGTAAACTACTAGTACACCCATAAGTTCACTTGCAGTACAAATGAGAAACGTAATTATGAACTAGTTGTGCACTTAAAGTTTACTAATGTTACACGTATAGTACACTTAAACATATACTTTTATATACTAAAAGTGGGCCAATTTAGTCCCAAGCGGTATTAAAATAGTATACTTACAAGTTTACTACTAGTACATATTGACATTAGTATACTTACTACATAATTATACTTAAAAATATACTTGAACATTACTTGCCTATACTTCATAAAATTAACTTGAAGTATACTTCTTTTTTGTAAGGGCAGCGAAGTCAAATCAAATCAGTTTATTTGCCAGACTCGTGTCCTATAAGCCACACAAGACAGGACAGATAAAAACAAACAAACAAACAAACAAAAGAGAATACAAGAATTAAAATACATACATTTCAGCCAATGCACTCTCAGTCTGGATGTGTACCTGGAGCAGCTCACTAAGGGATTTGAGAGTGTCACCATGATACTGTTGGTAGACTCATCCAGACGTTGCATAAACTTAAACATCAAATTTCTTAAAAGTGCTTCCAGTGTGAGTACTCCTACAGATACAAACATCTGACTAGCACTCCCTCCTCTGGGAACCTTGAGTAAAATTCTCATTGCATCATTGTAGGCAACTTTTAACTTCTGCATGCTATATTTAAGAAGTGAAAAAATGAATCATCATTCATTTCATCTGTAATACAATGACCAAGGTATTTAAAATGTGTATGAAAAAAAAAAACCTTTTAAAAAAAGATTGCAAAAAGCCTGTAAGAACAAAGAGAAAAGTGCTAATAATCAAGTATTTTTACTATCACGCAAATACGGGGGAAATAAATACATTAGTCATTAAACTTTCTTTTTGCTCTGGGTTTCTGGCTGATTACAAATGTGATGACAGTGTCTGTGTTCTAGAAACACTGACAACAGAGAGTATAATGGGGATAAAAAAGAAGGCTGTCTATGAAGTAAATGTATCTTATTAATGGAATATTACACGAAATATAGTAACACATAGCGGTAGAAGAGAAAAACAAGCAGTGGATTTAGCACATCCCTTTTTCACAGACGTCAGATTAAAGTTTTTAGTTCAGTAAGATTACTCGGATCAGTCGGATGTCAATGGCAAAGAAGTAAAACGAGGCATGTAGCTTATTATTCACGTTAACTAGAGAGAGAGAGAGAGAGAGAGAGAGAGAGAGCACTTTTTTTGATTGCTCTTGATTGCAAGAGCAAGTGTTATTTGGATTAAAACTAAATCGTATATGTAAGTTAAACATGAACCTTACTTGAGTTATGTATAACGAGTGGTTCCCTACATTATTACAGGACGTTTGCAGGTTAAGAAGTTTCATGAACGCAAGTTTCCAAAGCGCGCGCCCGAAAACCGACGTCAGCGCTCGAATCAGTGTTGCCAGATGTACGATAATTATCGTATTTGTACGATAATTTTGACCTCTGTACGATGTGCGATCAATAATGAAAAAAATCCCATAATGTACGATAATTTCAGAGTTTTCAGTCGTTCGTCCAAACACACATCCTACCGCTTCTCTCTCTGACCCAGAATCATTTCGCAGGCTCACCTGCCTGCACGCAAGCACGTATACACACACACACACACAGGCACCACACGGTGTCGCCCGGCCCGCACGTCAACACTACCCAGACCCTTTACTTTACTAACATGGAATTTATGCATGTTATGCATATTCCAACACTTTCAAATGACCTGAAGTGGTTTTAAAGAGTGTTGACTATACATCTTATGGGTGTTTGTTTGTTTGTTTGTGCTTCTCAGAATGTCTTCGAGAGGATATTACATATGAAAACATAGAACCAGTTGCAAAACCTTCATATGACGATGATGAAACAATTAAAGTGAACTGTGTGACAGGTTATATCGGCTTTTATAGTTTAAAGTGTAAAAATGGACAATGGCAGACGTTCATTGCACGAAGCTGCTCAAGTAAGAAAATTGTCAATATGGTGACCACATAATTTTTTCTCGTTTAATTCAAATGTTCACTTTCAGAAGAAAACTTGTTTTAATTCTGCAGAGAAAAAATGTGGTCATCCAGGGGAAACAGCAAATGGCGATTTTAAACTTATAGCGGGGAGAGATTATACTTTCGGAGCAACAGTGGAGTATACTTGCAAGAAAGGGTAAATGTGAAAAAGCATTGTCTTTGTTCCCCTCTATTCTCTTAACTAATTTATAAAGTTAAAATCTGACCTGTTTAACTTGACACTACTTGCACTTAAAAAGTTGAAATAATTTGTGTTTGTAGGTACGAAATGGCAACTGGAATCAATCGACGTCACTGTAGAATGAAAGGGTGGGATAATTCTATCCCTGTCTGTGAGGGTAGGCTATCTTTAAAATCTGTTTACATTATTGTCTTTTGATTCAGAAAGGTGCTGTAAGCGATTGTTATGGTAAGGTACATAGAGAATGAATCTACTCTCTGAAAGATATCACTGAAATAACTGTCCTGAGAAATCACGTGATGACAATGTTTACTGCATGTAAACAGTAACATAAAAGAGTCTGTGGGCCTCGTCCAGAATTATTCTTTAGCCAATCAGAAGGCTTTTGAGGTGCTTTCTGCCTGTCAATCATTTTGCACATTCACATTTGCATAGTGGTTTTTGCAATGCATAATGTTCAGGATCACAGACATTGAGCATTGATACAGCTTTTTTTGTTGGTGGAGGGAAATAAAACTCATATGCCAAGCTTGATTTGCTCTTGCCTACTTCACAGGTAAATATATCTTGGTAAAAACCGCAGGGGTGTAGAAATAGGGGCGTGTCTTCGTCGATGACGAGAGTTCTCGAACTGCTAACGTCGCTTACAGCACCACAAGGGCTGCCAGGTTTCCCAAAACACAAACACAAACACAAACACACTCTCGTAAAAGAGTAGAGCATCGGGCCACTCAAAAGTAGATTAGGCTACAACTTCAACTGATCTTTCAACTTCAAATTCGAAAGGACACAAAATAAATGAAACTGATACATTATATCAAAGTCAATGTACACTATATTCAAGATTTTTTTTTTATCTACTTAAAAACAATGTCTACTCCACATTTTGCACACAAAACTAATATGTCTGTATTTAAGGAAGGCAACATGATAGACACTATGACCCTGTTTACAGCTGATATTAAGATGCGTTTTGTTCGAAGTTTAAATCCCGTCTAACTTGTGTGCGTCCATTAATGTTTACTCATTAGGTCAGTAGGCTTTGAGAAGACGGACTTTTGTGGCTTTTTTTTGTGGCGGTCGAATGTGTTTTCAACTACCTCTGGAAGTGGTCGAAAGTGGACAAGCTCAAGCTCCCATCCCCTTATTTAGTGTCATCCACTTGTGATCCGATCGACCAAAACAAATCTTAATACCAGGTGTAAACAGGGCCTAAGATATGTAATCCAGCAAATATGCAGCTAAATGCAGCTAAAAGTAGCAAAGTTACAGTGCTTAGACCTCCATGTAACAGTGACATGGACATGGAGTCTGTCACTGCAATAAGGAAGAGCTATATTTTTGTGTTGGAGAGATAAAATCATAGAGAAATTTATGAAAATTGGGATCTTAGTGGACCTGACATCTCCTGTTACTGATGCACTTGAGTTGTACTCAATGGCTAGCGGTCTACATGCTGGTTTGGGAAACCGGCATTGCTC
This sequence comes from Gila robusta, assembly GCA_030770095.1. Classification (NCBI taxonomy): domain Eukaryota; kingdom Metazoa; phylum Chordata; class Actinopteri; order Cypriniformes; family Leuciscidae; genus Gila; species Gila robusta. The sequence continues at coordinate 7,582 of JAVALU010002166.1, read as the reverse complement.
CAATGTTAAAATAACATTTGACGTAGAGCGATTTATCAGGAAACTCAGCCTAAATCAGATTATTTGTTTTCCTAGAGGTGAGATGCCCTGTGATTCGCACAAACAGGGATGTGACTGCATCAGGGAACACACAGGAAGGAACTTATGGCGATGTTATACACTTTGAGTGTGTATCTTCTGAGAAAAAGCTAGATGGAAGTAGTGTCATTCATTGTATGGAGAATGGCGTTTGGAGCGGACCTGTTCCCCAGTGCATAGGTTAATTCCACAGTCTCTTGCTTTATTCAAGATCACTGCTTGATGCACTTGCACATTTCATGAAGAGATAACTAATACTAGAATTCCAAAATCATTTTCAACCATAGACCATTGGTACAGATAATTAGTGCTGCTATAATGAATTGTGATATGCTAGTAGAGTATTATAACCCCTAATAGACACTTGTTTGCTGTACAAAACTGGTAGTATGTTTTATTTTCTGTAAACAAAACAAAAACAAATGTCACTCTAGATTATATGCCTGAATTTGAAACTAGCACACAACTCTTAATATGCTTGCACATGCTTTTTTCCTAATGATTTTTTTTCGAAGCCAAATAAGCATTTGATGATGAACATACTTTTCGACCATTAATAAAGTGGGATCAAGTAGTATGCTTGTGTGCAGTATGAATACAATCCAAACATTCTCTAAGCAGTATGTCAGATAGTAAGTAATATGTCTGAAAATGCAGTATTCATAAAACAGTAGGCACAATCAAATTAGAGTTTGCTAACCATTTTTGACATACTTGACCCTTTTCTTAACTCAGTTTTGCATTATGATGTATTTACAGTAATTTGTCAACTTGATGTGACTGAATCTGGAGCAGTAAGAACCATACCAGAGGGAAAAACCATTTTCAAAGCTGGAGAAACAGTGGGAATTATCTGTTCTGTCAAAAACATGTTCTTTTACAACCAGGAAAAATTTACGTGCACAAATAATGGGAAGTGGGATTACAAGCCAACTTGTGAGGGTAAGAATGTGGAGAAACAATCCTGGATTTGGTGCTGAATTCATTGTATATTTTTAAAAGCATGTGAATCTTTCAGAGATAAGATGTAAAGTTCCACACAACCAGCATGTGTATCTACCAACATTTTACTTCCGTGGAGATCTGAATTTGAATGTAAAAAAATCGTAAAGTTGTGAGTCTGGATATCGTAAAATGTCGGCAGAGGCCACATGTGCATGAGACGGATGGACACCAAAAACACTGTGTGCTGGTATGTTCTGCTGTAGAGTATTAAAATCTTCACTACTCATAAAATCACATAATATATATTCTATGATTATGTGGATGTTTGTTTTCTAGAAATTATGTGTGACCCACCAAAAATCCCAAATGCAGAGATTGTGGGAGGTCAGAAACAAAAGTACAAAATATCTTCAAGAATAGAATATAAATGTCGTCCTGGATTTGAACCAGAGGAACTTGTACAAATCACTTGTGATTCTGAGGGCCAATGGACATACATACAGACATGCACTGGAAAGTTACAGCTTGATGAAGTTTTGTTGTTTGCTTTGATTTTACTGTATCATAAATTCTTAAATTCTTTTAAGGAAAACATTTTAGATGAACTATTTCCAAGCCATAGATAAATAACTGATATATGTGTCTTATATTAAGTCTTATATTAAAAATATTCTAATTTAAAAAAAGTAAGGCAGACACTACATACACTACTGTTAATATATTGTTGAGTATTCAAAAATAAATTATCCTTTTATATACAGATGGTACCTGTCAGGAGCAAGAACTCAAAAATGTAGAAATTCTATTTGGACATCCAGGCATCACTTCACCTTATAATCCTGGGCATATCTTAGTTTTTCGATGCACTAATGTCAACATGAGATTTTACGGCCAAGGTGCAATTGAATGCCAGCCAGATGGGAGGTGGAATTACCCATATCCACATTGTGGAGGTGCAAATTTAATCTTTTGTGTTTATATTTAGAAACATTTCTATAAATCAGAATCAAAGTATTAATCAATGTATTAATTTACTATCATCTGAACATGACCATCGACATTTGAAATCTTATAACTAATTAATAGTATTTCTCATATAATATTTAGCATTAAATTGTTCCTCTAGGAACAGTTGAGTGTTCCCAACCAACAAGGAACTTGCGATTTGTGAAACTGTCAGATGAGAAAACTGTGTTCAGCAACTTTGAGATTCTGAGATATACGTGCAATGAACCGTACAATGAAACTTCAGGAGGAGCTTTGATGTGTCAAAATGGAAAAATGGAATGGAACGTTTGTCTGCAAAAGTGGGTCCCCACAAAATCTTGCATTCACATTTATTTACCCAGCAGCAACCCCAACTAGATCTATGATCCAATCTCAAATGTGGATTATGGGTGCATCAAAAAAATGGACACATGATACAATACAGTACAGTACAGTACAATACATACTTTTAGTACATTCCGTGTTTAGTACAATGTACTAAACACAGAAAAGTTTTTCCTTTGCATTTTCGCGTGCAGAAGACAACATTTTCAAAACAATCCTCATTCACACTGATCCAAGAGAGCAATTCAAAATCGTGCCAGGCCAGTAGTTGAAGATGTCAGCTTGTAAAGAGAAACTATGTGCCTATAGACCGAACATCTAATACGCATGTGCAATTGCGCATGACATCACTGTTTTCACAAATTCGTATTTTTGTAGTTTACACTGAGACAATAACCATATCATTTTCCAAAACTTGCACATTGAGACCCGTTTTTAAAAGTTTACATTTCCAGGCCCTAAAAACACCATTATATTGTAAAGCGCCTAGTCCACGTGTACACAGGTATTTTTATAAAGGACAGAGTTTTTTCTCCTTTTAAAAAAACATTTGCGTCCACATGAGCAAATACACGCTATGAAGCGCTGTCAAGAGCACAAGCCAAAATCTTTCAACACTGCAACCAGAGTTTCTAAAAATCTTCACCCTGGCAGGAGTTTTCAAAAAAGTTCGGTTTCAGTGACCGGATACTGTGATTGCGTGTGGACGAACGGCCAAACCGCATAGAAAAAAACTGTGGTTTTGAAAATACCTGTGTTCTTCTGGATAGGTTTCACAGTCATGATCAGGAGTGCATTTCCCAAAAGCATCATTAGCCAACTATATTCGCAAGTTCCATTGTTATTAGCATAGTTCAGCGAGTCGTGTTTCACGAAACCATCGTTCCAACGAACATTCGCAAACAGCATTGCAAAGTTGTGTTGTTGGAACGACAGCTCTCGAACTGTGGTTAGAAGCAGTTTCTAGTTTGCATTACATGTGGACTCAATAAATCCTTATTCTGAGCCAAATAAGCAATATGACATTCAGTACTATCTCTATATATTTTTATTAGAATACATACAAATGTCATTTACGTCTTTTAGTTTGTCAAGAGATTTAAAGAACTGTTTTTGAAGAGTTTGCATGTGCGTACTTGCTCTAGTAAGAATGAGGCTTTGATAAGAAAAATGAGAAAGAGTCCTCAGATGCCATGTCCGTAATTTATAGCAAAACATACAGTAGCATTAATTAGATCTCAAACAGATTCATTAAAAGTAGTTATTACCCCACCACCATCATTAACCTGGTTGAACGACCAATTTGTGACAATGCGGTTTCGGGAGACAGCCGTGAATAGTTGATTTCTTCAACGAAGCATTGTACTATGATAGTTAATTAGCAAGTTACGTCGTTGTATGAAAACACACCCCTGTTTGGCTGGAAGGTGTGTGTTCAAAACTTGTAAAGCACAGGTAGTTCCAGTCAGTTTAATCACCCTTCGGTATTAATGTGCATGAAGCGCAATCACACACACAGACACTTGCACTCAGAGACTGGAGATCATGCTTTGAACGGAAACATTCAGGAGCACAAAAATTTGTTGTCAAAGGCTGCCCCAAGATTTTTATAAGTAAAATCGCGGACACTAAATGCTGCTCAAAAATGTATATGAATGTCATTTTTGTTTTATTTGTTTAGGTGGGATCTGTCCACCACCTCCATATCTTCAACATGGAGACTACAGCATCATCAGTATGGAAAAATATGTGATTACAGAGGTATCTTACACATGCCAGTCTTACTATGTGCTGGACAAGCAACAGGAATCATATAAGTGTGTAGATGGAAAATGGGAGACTCCTCCGAAATGTCTGAGTGAGTCATTCAATTACAAATTCATTCTCTCTTGCTTTTTTGTAAAACAAATCTCTAATTGTTGTGTGTTGTTTTTCACTGGATGATGTCTCTGTCATAGGGCCTTGTGAAATTAATGACATAGTTGAGAAGTATGTAACCCTGGTTAAATAATTGTTTTACAGATATTATTTATTTTTATGTAGCTTGAATAGAATGTTATGATTATTCATACATGTGAAATTCTAAAAGAAATATATATTTATAAATATCTGAATTCAGTTAAGAGATGAGTATCCACCAATCGGAGAGTTTGGTTGCTGGCTCCGCCCCTTGCTTGCGAATAGCGTTGCGCAGATTAGACGAGAGATGCAGAGCGACAGAGATATCTGATCTGACGACGAGAGTGTGTTAAGATTGAACAAATATAGTTCTTAAACTGTTCAAAGTTCACAAAAACTGAATAAATCAGAGGGTAACTACGAGATAGTGGATGATCCAGTGTGATTGTGTCAATCGGGCACTTCAGAGTTTACATTTTGACTCGGTGAGTTTACCAATGTTATAAATAGCCTTAAAAACGAATGACAACACATTGTATGTAATAGCTGTTTATTTGTTTTATGCATATGAGACAAAATTGAGTTATATTCTGATGTTGTATGGGTTGGATTGTTCATTTGCAGTGTGGTTGCGTCAGACCGCATGGTGTATTAAGTGTTCACTGCTGACGCCATTTTGGTTGCGCGTGCCTGTGGAAGGAAAAAAAAGAGAAAAAAAGTGAATGGACAGGTAATTGAGTACAATGTCATTTGTTAGGATGTTGGTATGCATATATATGTATTTTATTTGTTTCCTGTGTTATATATTTAATTGTAAATCATTATTGATATACAATATTGAATGCATATTCTGGTCTGTGATCAGGCCAGGTTTTTTTTGTGTGTGAATGTTCTTTCAAGATGGATTTCCCTAATTGATGGCGAGCCTCCCACTTCGATTCTGAAGGATCACGAACTTAGAGGAAAGGACAATTTTTCGTTTCGTTATTTCTACTCAGATAAGTAAGAGAACATTTCCAGAGACTGAAATATTTCATTTCCTTGGGACTGAAACATTCCAAGAGCGCAATTGGGAAAGTTTAACACTGATCAATATTCCCATTGATATTCCATTTGAACTTGAAGAAATTATTTCAGTGGGTTATATGTAATACCACTGGTGATTTGTTTTGTTTTGTCTTTCATTTGTGTTCACTTGAATACATTGGATGTGATTGTGATTATTGATATACGAAAAGTTATTTAGAGGGTGCACCCGGGCGATATATAGCTTATTGCATTTTTTTTCTGTCATTGTGTTTTGTTATTTTGTGACTGAGGCAAAAAGAAAATACTAAAGAGGAAAAAAACACTAAATACTCAAAGTAAAGCTACCTTTTATGGTTCAACTTACCTTTTGTCTCTGACTGTTTCTCAGCATCACCACCACCTCCGTTTACGTATCGTGCAGTCTTCTGATTTTATTCTCCTGGTCCATTAGTGAGTTAATTCCCGCTACAAGTACAATCTACAGCTCCCTACAGAAAAGGTTTATATAAAGCATGCTAACAAGCATAGACTCAACTGTACAGCTGGATGGAATACTGGAAGTGAGATGAGAGCGTATGTGGACGTGTCGTGTTCTAATGGGAATCTTCAGATTGACAAAAGTTGTGAGTATTGTTTGTCAGTTTCAGAACCTGAATTAGTCATGTTGGTGTTCTGTACATTTATTTATTTATGTATTTATTTATTTTTTCAGGTGATACACAAAATAACTGAAAATAAACTCGAGTGGTAGTTGAGGTAATGTAACTCAGTTAGATTTTAAGAATGACTTCAACTATTAACTTTCAGATGTTTTTTCGCACTAAATATTGATATATAAAATGACTACTGTCAAACCCACACTGGTGAATATTATATTAAATATTTTCATTGGCCTTATAATGTAAAAATGCAGCATGTAATTGTTCATGAAGACGGAGACACACGCTCAAGCTTGTATCTCATTCAGCTTCAAATACTTATGGAATTTTATATTATCTCTGTCACAACCACCAGCTGGAGTGACCATGATCTCCCTCAGAGGACACTCCCTCTGCTTTCTCACCATCAACTACATTTCCCATAAACCCATTGCTCGGACTAGTCATGTTCTTATTACTTCCACCTGTATGTTATTATCTCATTTACTCTTGCCAATTTAAGCCCTGTGTATTCACTCATTTGTTGAGTGATGTTGTTTATTTGGAATGTTTGACCCTTTGCCTGTTATATGAATTATGATTCTGGAGTGTCCCAATAAAGCTGCATTTGGATATTCAACCCAAGTCTCTGAGCTGTTCGTAATAATCTCACAGAAATTGTTTGTATTTTTTATCTTTCAATATTCCTTTAACGACCCTTGTGATTAAAAAAAAATGTTAGATATTAGACTGACTTTGGTGTGTATTTTAGTTCAACATATTTCTTGCATTATATTTATGCATTTTATTTATGCAAAACATTTATTTATACAAACAACTTTCAGGATACTGTATTTTAAAGATCATTTTGTAAATCCAAGCTGTAAAGATCTTTTACAGGTTTTAATCAATTGCACCTACAATTAAAATATGTGGCTGTTTGAACAAAGACAGAAACAGTGGGTGTGTCGTTAGGTCTCAGATAGTTGTTTATTACCAATAAAAATAAAGTGCATTGAGCCGGCAGAGTGTAAAGGTCATGGCGGCCCGTAAGCTTACGCTTGCTAACGAGTTTGGGATGCGGATCCGTCACTTATCTCGGTGCACCTTAGTGTCGGACAAAGAAAAGAAGAGAGGAATATATTTAGCATCGATCACCAGACTTTTTCAGAATTTTCACCTGCGACAGCCGATCATATTTTCATCAATACTTTACTCTCGCTTACTCTCACTTGGAATAAAATCAACCATTATTTAAACTTCTCAATAAAAGAAAACCAACCAATATCTAAACCTCTCTAAGCCACAATATGTCATTTTTTTCACCGCTAGGGGTCGATTATCTCTTACAATAACAAAGGCGTAGGTTTATGACGCAAAATTCCAGCGGAATTATGGAACTTGTCGTCAAGCTGATGGATTTGGATGAGTGAATACATTGATGTTTTTAACATGACTGTGGGATAAAGTAGGGTGTGATTGATAATGAGAGACAGATATCAGCGCCACACGCGAGTCCCGCGGATATAAAGGAATAAGGACATTTCATTCTACCGAACTACCCGCAAGTGCTGAATTAATACTCACACAGGTCAATTTATTAGACGAATTAAACTTGTTAGGTAACGCAGCGCTGTTTCACTTGGTCTACACTATCACAC
>JAVALU010002165.1:0-56871 GCA_030770095.1 Gila robusta | reverse complement strand
CTGAACGAGAGAGAGAGATCTCCCGTTCGTGAACGAATTGAACGAACTGGTTGCTATACCCAGTTCGTGTACCAGGTCGGCCATTCTGTCAATCTAGTTCATCAATCAGCAGAAAGTGAATGCAAAGCGCAGGTATCCGTACTGTGCACGCGCAATTCATATCTTACATACAGAACATAACTCCTCGTTTAACTCGTTCTGACCAAACAAATAAAATGTTAACTAGCCTGCCTAGTATGCAAACAAATTAAAAAAACACTTGTGATTTGGTCATCCGAAAAGAGTGTAATTTAAAAGATAAAAAGAGTGTAAAGACTTTGATCGCTTATTTAGACTTATTTTATCCATTTAATGAGTAGGGCACCATTTTTAATAAAGTCAAATCAGTTTTTATTTTGTAACAAGTAAATACGTTAGTTGAACAACACATTTTTCCGCACCTGCTGCTGACGTATTTGTGTAATATGGGAAAAAAAAACTGAACGAATCAGTGAACGAATCTGAACGAATCATTTTGGTGAACGAACTAAAAATGAACGAGTCTCTGGAAAGAATCAAAATTTCCACCACTAACACACACACACTCTCTCTCTCACTCACACACACACACACACACACACACACACACACACACACACACACACACACACACAAGACTTAAGTGTTCTTTATGTTTGTTAGGTTGAGTTCAGTTGAAATTTCCTTTCTGGAGGAATTTGCCAGAACCATGGGTCCTCTCGCCAAAGCCCTCAACATCCTTCAAGCTGAGACGGATGTTCAGATGGGATGGCTTCTGCCAACTCTGACGCTCCTCATCAATAAGCTTGAACGAATCCACATAAATTCCAGGTAGAGATTCTTTCCCCCCATGTTATTAAGGTGTATTCCTTATCATACACAATTCAACTCCCTTAAAACTTCATATAGCATACGTGTAGGAAGTTAATGTGTGCCATTAGTAAAATGATTAAAAAGAGGTCTTTATGAACACATATTGACCAAGAACACAATAAATGTAAGACCGTCAAATCATATTTAACAATTTAGTATTGGGATGCTTGTTATTGTCATTGTCTCAGTATAAATGCACACTGTAAATGTTGTGATATTGTACTGCATCAGTTTCTCTCCCCCACCTCTAATTACAGGTACTGCAAACCTTTGGTGGATGCAGCCCTAGAGGGACTACAAAAGCGCTTTAAAGGCATGATGGCAGAACCAGAGTTTATTGCTGCTGCCATCCTGCTCCCAAAATTTAAAACAGCGTGGACATCTGATGAGAACCTATTAAACCTAGGTATGTATCTATGTATGCACATATGTTTTGTTGCATTTTTATTTCAGATGTCATGCGCTTAGTTCACAAAACAAAAGTAAACAAAAAAACTAAACAAGCACATTTATATAAGTTTATTTACTTAAAAGAGTGGGGGGTGGGGGGTTGTGACCTGGATTCATATATATGCCTAAAAGTCAAGTTTGATGTTGATGGACCCCATAGCCTTATTGTTCAAGGTACTGCATGCTGTTCATGTTGTTCAGGAAAAAGAACAAGGAAATTTGACACAACCTAGACTGAGTTGTGGCCAGGGAAGTAAAGCTGATCTAATGGGGCATATAAACTGATCTTTGCCTTCATATGTCAGCTTTAGCTGCCTATCCATAACTGTGCATGTTGCTCCAAAGTAGAATTCTTTTTCCTCTGTACAGTACACCGGAATTGCCCTATCATTTATATAACATGATTTCTGGCATCTGTCCCAATATATGTTGTATATTAGGACTTGCTTACATCAAGGACCATCTGGAGGAAGAACGTTCACATCAGTCATCACCAGCCAATGGATCGAGTGCTTCAGATGACGATGACTTCTTTTCAAGCATGAAGACAACTCATGGGCAGGAAAGTGTTAAACAGCTAGAAGGGTACCTTGCCTCTAAAGTAGACAGCAAAGAGATACTGCAATCTTATCCTGCGGTTTGCAAATTGTCTCTTAAAATCAACACTGCCTTACCAGCTTCTGCTTCATGCGAACGTCTCTTTAGCACTGCTGGACTGATTTTCAGCCCAAGAAGGGCAAGATTGGATGCCAGAAATTTTGAAAATCAGCTCCTTCTCAAACTAAACAAAAAATATTTTAGCTTTAGGTAGGTCATACAGTTAACAGTACTATTTCTGTTATTCTTCTGTTATAGCACATCACTACTAGTTAGTAGTTCTACATACTACGCAAGTCTTCAGGGAAATCTGGTGGTGTGTTAATTTCTGTTTTTGTGTGATTTATGCAAACACTAACATTTGTTTTTAGAGTGGACATACAGCTGTGTTGTAAGGAGTCATGTTTAGTGAATTGGAAAAAAGACATCCTTTGTAAACTTGAGTAAATACGTTTTTGCAAGTTATTGCACAGCTGTGATATAGTAAAGGAGCAATGTGCCATGTGATAAAGGAGTAAGATTTCTACATTACTTCAAACAATAAATTGTTAAAGAAATACGTGTCTAATGTGGTTTCCCCCAACCCTATTTATTCCTAATCATGTGGTTTCCATTTAGTATGATGTGCTTATGATAATTTCAAAAGATATCAGTACCAGATATCACAAATACAAAACATTGTATTTTCAGAGTGGTGTTAGTGGGCTTTTTTTTTTTTTTACCTTAAATGACTTGATTGAGTGTATAAAGGACATAACAAGACATTGGAACTACATTACACCAAATTACTTTTACTTTTGATACTTAAGTACATTTGAAGCCAAGTACTTTTATACTTTTACTCAAGTCGACGTTTAACCCTCTGGGGACCAGAAACGCGCCCGCGCGTTTTGCTTGTTTTTTTTCACATAGCAGAAAAATAGACTTAAAATACTACCATCATTTCTGTTCATATAGAGTTAAGAAATATGAGAAAATAATCTGTTAAATGTCTACTTTTTTATGTGCCCACATACAATCGAAATAAAATATTGTGCTTTTGTAAAATAAAGAAAATAAACAGGGTGTGCGTTCTGCCTCTCAGTCACCGTGAACTTTTTTTCTGGAGCACGTCTCTAATCTTCAACAAAACTCAGCAAATACTATTCACCCAGCCATAAGCAATATATCTTTTAAATCATTTGATTTTGTACTTTTAAATGATCCGATTCAAAACTAAAATAAATATTCTCCGTTTATGTCATCTATATAAAAAGAGAGACGTGTCAGCCGGTCTAATTATCTTCCTCTCAGCTCATTATTCTGGTAATGTGACACGCCCACGGAGAGCACGCGCTAATTCAAACGCAAATATGTGAAGCAACACATTGAGACGCGTTAACGCCCATACACTCTGAAAACACACTATATTTTTTAGTCAGATTAATCTACTGTCGTCTTGCGCGGCTATATGAGGAACAATCCTGGGACATTTACCTACCTCAGAACAAGTGCAGGTTTATTTTCACCACGAGGAGGAGCAACAGATTCAGCTGAGAAGTGTAAGTGTTTTATGCTTGTGCTTTGTTCTAATCGCGATATAGAATAACGTTAGTGTCTGTAAACGGAAAAATAGCATACCGTTTAAATGTGAATCATGTTTCTGTGTGTGTGTGTGTGTGTGTGAATGAATGAATGAATGAATGAACACACAGATACGCACTGTTACAGACGAAATAAAAGACAACATTTCATTGACTAGTCTAAAATAGACATCAAATAAGCTTTTGTTAGGAGTTTCTGCTCATATGTTAAATATATAGTATGTTTTGTCAATAAACTAATCAACTAAGATGTTATAGTGTTTGTTCCAATGCAAGCTATATCAAAATAATGAATCCTCAACTTTGAAATATGTATGATCAAACTAAGACATTTATGGAAAAAGACAATTTTCTTTTCAAGATGTTTCCAACTCTAACTTTGAACTTTGAACTGAAATAAAACCATGTCTATATGGTGAAGGGTGTGTGATTAGAAGTGTCCAGACGTATGCACCCTGTATTTTAAGATTTTTTATTCCTCTTTTTAGTCAACTTTAGCATGAGTGTGTTCACTTATTCTAAGCAGTGTGTGTGTGTGTGTGTGTGTTGTAAATAAATCCAAACAATCTAAAAGCCATTCTTTTTTAAATCTCATTCTTTGTGCAAGGCTCCTCGTAATGATATGGCCTGATAGCACACCTAATAGGGCCATTATGGGAGGGTCTTTGTCTTTCTCAGGTGTGAAATGCCACACATATTAATGAGAGATCATGCCCCTTCGCATAAAGCTTTCTCAAACAAAACACGTCATACACATTCTAAAAGACTTTATTGACTTATCTGAATGAGTAGTCAGGATGATTCTCACATAGTTTTGGAGCAAATATTCTAGACTATGTGATACAATTTTCAAAAGTCTTGTGAAGAAATAATCAATATGTGTTTTGTGGCCTTATTTCAGAAACTTTTATTTTTAGTTTTTTCAATAACCATGCATAAATAATATTCTCTCAAAAATACAAACATGTACATACATGTTGCTCATATATTATGGTAGCCCCGTTTGTGCTATATAGAGTGAATTTACACCTTTGCCATTAACATGTTTATAAATAACTGAAAAAAGCACAAATGTCAGTGCATGTCAAAACATCCCAAGGGCCCCAAAAACCCCTTGGTCCCCAGAGGGTTAAAGGGAGCACTTCCACTTTTACTAGAGTAATATTTTACACTAGGTATCTCAACTTTTACTCAAGTACATGGTCTGTGTACTTCGTCCACCACTGATACCCAGATATTCGAAAGACGGGTAATTCCCAAATGATATTTGCTTACATTGATAGACATCTTTAAAAAGAGCAGCTAAACCCCCACCTCTTCTGACAGCTCTGCAGACACTCATAAAAGTAAAGTTAGGAGGGGATGTTTCATTGAGGACTGTTGCACTGCAGCTTTCTTCTAGCCAAGTTTCATTTAGCAACATAAAATCCAGGTTGTATGTGGTTAAGTCGTTGACTAGAAGTCATTTATTTTTAAGTGAGCGGATGTTTAAAAGTGCTAACTTAACAGTCTTACTTTTTGTCCCCACAGCAATCTTAGTTTGGCGTGTAATAGGCACCAGATTAGATGGGTTTGCTGTACGGCTTTTGAAGGCCTTAGACTTTCTATCATGTAATCGAACAGCAATAGAGAAAGATAAAGATACAGGCACACTGGGTTCCCGCTTGTTCTGTAAACATTTGAGAAAGTTATTATTATCATAGCGGGGACCCGACACATATCACTGAGAGCTGGTATCAGTTGTTTTTGGTTCACCTCGAGCCGCTGGAGGAGGGTGTGGGCCCTGGCGCTGTGGCAGAGGCCGAAGAGCTCTCACAGGGGGAGGGGGAGGGCGAGCTGGGCCCGCAGGCTTTGGTGGTTGTGGGGCCTGCCGTTTTTTGGTTGCTATCTGGTAGGGATGCTCCGATTGATCGGACGCCGATCATGATCGGCCGATATTGGCTAAAAATAGATTGATCGGCGAACCCCAAAAGCGCCGATCAAAAAAGCCGATCACGTGACGTAAATTACTCGCACGACTTTTTCCCACCTGCATGCGTGGCGCACGGGCACACAACAGCAGAGTGGAGCTTGGCAGTGGCAACATGAGTTCTCCTTCACCGGAACGAATAGGGAGTCTCCCAACGGATTGAAGCGCGCGTCCGAGTGAAGACCGTGCACCGCGCGAGCCACAACAGAACGCGGTATCTGCGCCACTGATCGCTGCGGCAACGAGCACTTTGATCACTTGATAAAAAAAAAAACATTTCAGCGCTAGATCGCCTCTTATTTAACAAATGAACAAAATGAATGCTCTGAGTTAACTGGAGATGTTTTTATTTATTTGTATTGGTACATTCGTGCCGCGAGATGTTTCAAAAGTGGTGGTGGTATTTTATTTTTTTTGATCTGACGTAGTTGGTTCCTCAACTACATCAGATTCAGATTCAGATTATTTTATTTAATGCCATGTCAGCATTCAAAGCTATTTTCATGGCAAAAATTCAATTATAAAAATACAAATATCATATAAATACAATAAAACAAAACAAATATAAACAAGAAGTCATTTTATACAATATATATTTTAAAATGAACATATGATAAAAAATCCAAAACCTTTTCAGGCATAATCTCATTAAATATGTCCTTTAATGAAGTAACTTCATAAAAGAGCATTCTGCTCAACTACATCAGACGTTCATAATAATAACAGAAAAAAACTTGCCATAGTTTTGTCCTTTTATCAGTAGCCAGTTTTGGTGTAACAAGTTGTACATTTTGTTGCCAATTAGTAAATGTAGTGGGTGTATTAAGAGGCTACAATTTCCAAATATGCCTAAGTGTAACTTGATCCCCTCCCATTAGGCTGATCTGATGTGTGTTGGTCTGCCTGACCCCTCTTTGTTTGGAATAATTTAATGTTACTCTGCCTTATTTGGGAAAGCTGGCCTACAGTAGCCTTAAGACATCTCATTTTCTAAATACAATTAAATAAACACATTTCTACAAATGGTGCAAACTCTGCTAGATTATAGATAAAAGATTCCCATTCCCCTGCCATTCTGTGATCGGCAGTGATCGGCAATCGGCAGATCATGATTTTGGTGATCGGTAATCGGTGATCGGCCCCAAAAATGCTGATCGGAGCATCTCTAGTATCTGGGGGCTTGCAGCAAAAGAGTGGGATAGTCTAGTTCCAGCATACACCAGTTGTTCCATTTTCTCTGAGAAGCACAGAAGTGGAGATGCTGGAGAGAGGGATAACGTGTCCGGTAAGAGGGGCTGTTGCTCTGGTGTTATTGGAGGCTGTAATATGCTGTCCTGATTTCCCTGGCTGTTTTCCAGAAAGTCGTCCTTGGGTGCTGAAACTTGGAGCAGTGCTAGTATGTCACAGTCTGTCTGTGGTGAGCTCTGTGGGCAGGGCTCAGCTGAGATTGTGTCCGTGAGCAGAGGTTGTTGTGGCTGAGTGGTGTTATCATTGTCCTTGTGTGATGTGTCAACCGTATGTCCATTCAGGTGCTGAAGTGAAATCCTGTGGTCATTCATACTGTATCCAGGTGTGTGTGTGCCATTCAGGTTGAGTGGATTGGCACACATTGCAGAAGGATGATGGAGGGAGAAGTAGATATTGTCCTTTAGCACTCTTGAACCAAGTTTGTTTGGGTGGTGGCCATCCTGTTGAAACAGTTGCCTCTGACTCCAGAAAAGATTTAAGTTGTCAATGAAGTTCACTCCTTTTATATTGCAGGTTTTTTGCAGCCATGTATTAAGCCCAAGCAACCGTGAAAACCTGTTTGTTCCTCTTGCTGGGAGTGGTCCACTGATGAATGTTTGAACTTTCAGTCTTTTAAGTGTTTCAAAAAGTTCATTGAAATCCTTCTTAAGGAGTTCCGACTGCTCTTTATGAATATCATTCTTCCCCACATGAATGATGAGTCGATTTGCAGTCTTATGTTTCATCAGAATGTTCTGAAGTTCTCTGTTTACATCAGAAGTTGTTGCTTGTGGAAGGCAGCATGTAGTTGTATCCCTGCTACTAATGTTTCTGATTATGGAGTCGCCCACTATCAGAGTCCTGGGCCCGGCTGCGCTCTGAGCTGAGTGCCGCTGTCTGCTCGACCTTGAGCTCCAGTTAGCATCAGTGTTAGCTACAGGCTGATTCAGTCTGTGTTCGATCACATTCATCAAATTTGGGGATTCCTCATTCATTAATACTTCAAATCTGTTCTCTAGATGTATAGGCGGTGGTAGGAGACCAGTGTTTGCAATCCTTGTCAGAGCCGTATCTGGGGTAGAGGATGCTACTGTGGCAATATGTGATGCTCGTGACAATCTGATGTCTCGAGTGCCTTTGGGTCTCGCTCCCTGTTTGTGCCATCGATTAGTAAGTCGGTCGGCTTGTTTCTCTACACTCAGTATGGCCTGTCGAGGAGCACTAGATTCATGGGACTCACCGGCTGTATGCTGAGGGCGTCCATGACGAAGCTCTGTTGTGTGTTCCGTCTGGTTTGGTGGGGTTAAAAAGAGCAACCGCTCTTTTTAAATTAACATTAGAATCAACAGAAACACCTTTTTTTATAAGAATTGGTTTTATGTAGGACTAAAACAAGTTAAAGACATTTTATATGAGGTAAAACCAGGATTTTTACCTTTACAAGCAATCATAGACACATTAGAAGAAAATGAAGATATAGAAAATAAGCAATTGATAAAGGAGCAATATTTGAAAATAAAAGAAGCCATACCAGTAGAATGGATAAAAAGTATTGAAGATAAAGAAAAAGTGAATGAAAATTTGAATGTATTTTTAAAAAGAAAAGATGAAAATATTTATTTTAATGATTGTACTTTAAAAATGTTTTATGGTTGTTTATGTAAGTCTGTTTTTAAAATACCAAAAGCAATTGAGTATTGGGGAAAACTATTTGATAATTTTGATGCATCCAACATATGGAAAAATGTGAGAATTAATTTTAAGAGTCCTATGTTGGAAAATTTTGATTATGTATAAAGACAGACATGATATTGTGTAAAATAGGGCTGATCCAAGATGAAAAATGTAAAGTATGTATGGAAAAAAAGAAGGTGTGATGCATTTGTTTGTAAATTGTAAAAAGTTAAATGGTTTTATGAAAATATTAAAAAAGATAATAGGTGATTTTTTATTTGATAAAAGAATAATTTTAGAAGAATGGGAAACAAC
The DNA here is from genome assembly GCA_030770095.1 of Gila robusta. Classification (NCBI taxonomy): domain Eukaryota; kingdom Metazoa; phylum Chordata; class Actinopteri; order Cypriniformes; family Leuciscidae; genus Gila; species Gila robusta. Next base: position 48,165 of record JAVALU010002165.1, on the reverse strand, counting down.
GTTTTTATTTGGTTTTAATGGTAAAGCAAAAAATAAGTTTGCTCTTAATTTTATGCTAACAGTTGCAAGATTTGCAATATGGAGAAGAAGGAATCTAATGAAACAAAAGAAAATAGACCTTCCAATAAGTGTGTTTTATAAGCAGATCTTGAGTGATGAATTGAAAGTTTTATATGATTATTTTAAAATGAACGAGAAAATGGAAATATTTGAAGAATGTATAATTTGAAATAATGCGTATATTGTTAAAACAAGTAATGGTTTTAAAGTTTTATTGCCTGAAAATGTGCTGTAAGCTTTTTTGATAAAAAAAAAAAAAAGAGTCCCTGAGTTTCTTCAAAAAGCCTGAAAAAGTCTCTGAGATTTTTCAGAAAGCCTGAAAGAGTTTGAGTTCTTTCAAAAATTCTTCTTAGTTTTCTTCATTAATGGTCTAACCTTTTAAATAGCCCAATTTTGGCAGCAGTTTTCGCTTACGGCCATACCACCTTGGAGCACTGTTGAGCAACCAGGAAGTGGTGTGTCTGCAAAACCAAGAGGCTCTTTGAGTGATTGTTTGTTTTATGGTTTGTTTGTTTAAAATTTTGTTGTTAGTTTTTTTTTTTTTTTGTAGTATAGTGTTGTTTTTATGTTTTAAACCACAAACCAGCAGCTGCGTGCTGCCTGGGGAGTGGTTTTTGTTTTTTGTTTTTCGTTAGAATGAGTGATACGGACGGACTACTCGGCATCAACACGGAAATGGCGGCAGAAACAGAAATGGCAAAAGAACAAAGGACTGAATTAAGACAACGAGAAAAGATCATAAGCAACACCAAAAGACTATACAAGAAGGAGGCAACAATAACTATTGATGTGAGTGAAACAAGAGATGGCAATGGAGAGAATATCATCAAAGCAATAACAAAGAAAATCGGTGTGGAAGGAATTTTGCCAGTGCGCCCAAAACAACAGAAACAATATGAGGTAACAATGGAAAATTAGGATTTATGTGATGAACTGTTAAACGGACTAGAGATTAATGGACAAATGTGTGAAGTGAAGAAGTTGGAAGACAGGGAGTATGTAGTGTCATTTATGCATCTACCCGTTTATCTGGAGGACGAGGAAATCATAACAAAACTGGAGGGGTGGGGAGGAAATCATAACAAACTGGAGGGGTGGGGAGTTATTCCCGTCTCAACTGTAAAGAGGAGATACTATCCAGGCACGGGCATTGAAGATGGCACAAGGTTCATTAAGGCAAAATTCCCAAGAGAGGTGGCGTCACTTCCATACAGTACGCGGTTTGAGACAGCAGAGGGAACTCAGCATTTTCGGGTGATACACAATAAGCAGGTTAAAACCTGCCGGTTGTGTATGAGCCCAGAGCATATCCTGAAAGACTGCCCAGATTTCAAGTGTCGCAAATGTGAGGAGCATGGCCACTTTGCACGGGAATGCAATGCAGTGAAGTGCCCAGACTGTTTTAAAACACTAAACAAATGTGAATGCTGGATGCAGAACAACGAGGAAGAGGAGGAGCAACAAGTGAACGGGCAGATGCATAACGACACTACAGAAACTCAAGAAACAAACGAAAAGGAAGAACAGTACGAGACAACAGGAGGAGAGAAACAAGGGACTAGTAAAGAACAAGAAAATGAGGAGCAACAGGAAGTAGGAGATCAAGAGGAAAGAATGGAGGAAGATGAATCAATAGAAGAAACAATATCAAGGGGAGAAGAACTGAATGAAGTAAAACTGGCACGAGATGAAGGAAAGAAGAACCAAACGGAGGCATAAAAGGACAGAGAACTGGGAATAATGCCACGAAGAAAACAACAGAAGGTAACACCTAATTTAGAACTGGCAAAAAGAAAAAGACTTAAACAATTAGATAATACGGTTGAGGGGTTGAGAAGGAAAGACGGAGAAGATAATCAAGAATGAACGTTTTTAATTATTTATTTTTGTACAGTATGGTTTTAAATTTGGTATGTTGGAATGCAAGAGGATTAATCGGTAAAAGGAAATTTGAAATGTTAAATGAACTATGTAAAAAACAAGATGTGATAATTCTACAAGAAACAAACTGGAAAGAAGAAATGATAGAGGATGTGAAAAATAGATGGCAAGGGCAAATATTTTATAATAATGGTGATGGAAGGATGGCAAGAGGGGTAGCAATTTTAATAAGAGAAAATGTTGAAATTAATTCATGTGAAGTATATAATGACAAAAAAGGCAAATGTAATGGGATTAAAATTACACACGGTGATAATGAATTTGTGATAATTAACTTACATGCACCTACGCATGAGGGAGAAAAAAGGGAATTTTTTGAGGGAATTAGGATTTTAACAAAGAAATGGAAGAATGTAATTTTAGTTGGGGATTTTAATACAGTTTTTAGTAAAATTGACATGGCGGATGGGATGGTTTTTAAAACAGATGTGGGAAGGAAAGCGTTAAAAGAAATGATGGAGGAGAGAAATTTGATTGATGTCTGGAGAGGGGAAAATGAAAGAAAAAGAGACTTTTCCAGAAGACAATTAGTAGGGAATTTCATGTGTCAGACAAGAATAGATTTTATTTTGAGTGTAAGGGATATGGAATGTTTTCTGGAGGACATTTGTTACAAGGATACCAGCTTGAGTGATCATAAGATGCTTTTATGGAAAATTGATTTTAGTAGAGAAAAAAGAGGGCCTGGTGTGTGGATTTTAAATGCAGAAATACTGGCAAATGAAAGTTACAAAATAGGAATTGAAGGAATATTAGAAAAAGAGAAAGAGGATGGAATGTACTTTGAAGATAAAAGATTGTGGTGGCAAAATGTAAAATATGAAATAAAGAAATATTCTATGAATTACAGTAAACTGGTACAGAGGGTCAAAAAAGCAAAAGAGGTAAAAATAAGGGCAAAGCTAAGAGACGAGACAAATAAAAGTAAAGTACAGATAGAACAGATAATACGGTGGGAAGAAGAGCTAAGGAAATTTGAGGAAGAAAAGTGTAAAGGAGCAATATTAAGAAGTAAGGCAAAATATACAATTGAAGGAGAGAAATGTACAAAATTTTTCTTTGGTTTAGAAAAAAACAGAAGAAAAGCGGAACTGATAAAAGAATTACAAAATAAAAAAGGAGAAATAGTGAAAGACATAAAAGGGATTTTAAACGAGGTAAAAGAGTATTATGGAGAACTTTTTGGAACAAAAGGAATAGATGAAAAAGAGAAAAACCTATTACTAGAGTGTGTTGCGGCTAAAGTAAGTAAAGAGGATAAGGAAGAATGTGAAAAAGAAATTAGCAAAGAGGAAATTATACAAGCTATAAATAGTTTAAAAGGAAGGAAAAGCCCAGGCACGGATGGGATAGTAAATGAATTCTATAAAGTTTTTAAAGAGAGAATAAGTGAAATTTTACAAGAAGTATATCAGGAGATTTTTAAGAAAGGGGAAATTGACCAGAGGATGAGTATGGGATTGATGAAATTGATTTATAAAAGGAAAGGAATTAAAAATAATTTAAGTAATTTTAGGCCAATAACAATGTTAAATACAGATTTGAAAATACTAGCTAAGGTTCTTGCAAACAGACTTAAAAATGTTTTACCAACAGTTATAATGACTAACCAAGCGTATGGGGTGAGAGGGAGAGATATTGCAGATATTACCAGTGGTATAAGAGACATAATAAGTTATTTAAATGACACGCAGGAGAATGGATATGTTGTTAATTTAGATTTTGAAAAGGCTTTTGATAGGGTAGACCATGGGTTTTTATTTTCAATTTTAGAACATTTTGGGTTTGGGAAAAATTTTAATGATTGGATAAAGATTTTATATAAGAATGTAATGACATGAGTAAAGTGTAATGGCTTTTTAACTGAACCTTTTAGAATAACCAGGTCTATTAGGCAAGGATGTCCACTTTCTGCACAGCTGTACACTTTGGTAGCAGAACCTATAGGATTAATGATTAAAAAAGATAAATGTATAAAAGGTATTAGAATAGAAGAAGGCAAAGAAGAAAAAAGGATATTTCAGTATGCAGATGACACAACGTTGTTTTTAAAAGATTTAGAAAGTGTGAAGGAAGTAATGAGAAAAGTAGAGAGATATGGAAAAGGAACAGGAGCCAGAGTGAATGAAGAAAAGACAGTGTACATGAGGTTTGGAAGGGTACCAAATTTGGTTGGGGTTGTACATTTTGAGGAAGTAAAAGAAACAAAAATTTTGGGGGTGACTTTAGGGAAAGATGAGAAGGGGGCAAGAGAAAGAATGTTTGAAATGATGGTGGGAGAAATGGAGAGGAGATTCATTTTTTGGAGGGGAAGGATGTTAAGTTTGAAAGGGAAAATTTTAGTGGTAAATGCATTAATGTTATCTAAAATGTGGTATATTTTAACTGTTAGTGCAACACCAAGATGGGTGGAAATGAGATTGAAAAGATGCGTGACAGAATTCGTTTGGGAGAAAAAAAACCCAAGAGTTGCATATAACACTTTGATTGGACAGACAGATAAAGGAGGGATGGGGTTAGCTGATGTAGAACTAAAGAAGAAAAGTATGAGGATCAAAGTGGTGAAAAAATATATAGATGAAGAGGAACAGGGGGAATGGAAAGAAACAATGAAATATTTTTTGAACAAATGTGGGGAGGTGAAATTGGGGGACAGTGTTTTATGGATGAAAATGAAGGAGTGGATGTTTAAAGGAGTACCAGAATTTTATAAGGAAGTTTTAAAAGCTTGGGTTTTTTTCCTCTCTAAGGTGGATTTTAAGCCAGAGGGGAGAGAAGAGATTTTAAACCAACCATTGTTTTCTAATAAAAATATTGTGAATAATGGGAAGGAAATGTTTTTTAAAAAATGGTGGGCGGTTGGAATTTCAAGAGTAAGAGATATATTGTATGAAATAAGGGACGGATTTTTACCAATGCAAGTGATCATTGATGAGTTAGAGGAGGCAAAGGAAGAGTATGATATAAGTTGTGTAAAGAAACAATATGAAGAGATGAAAATGGTAGTGGTACCTAATGAGTGGCTGAATGAAATACAGAGTGGGGAGGGAAGAAAGAAGGGAGAATTGAAATGTTTTTTTAATAAAACAAGGTAAAAGAATGGAGTTAAAATTGGGAAATATGAAAATGTTTTATCATGTTTTTATGGAAGAGGCTTTTAAAAAGCCGAATTCAAATGAGATGTGGTTGAGACATTTTAATGGTTTGAGTGAGAAAGAAATATGGAAAAATATGAGAGGGGTTTTAATAAGCACAGAATTGGAAAGCTTGGATTATTTTATTAGGCATAATGTTATTTATTCAGAAATGAGACTGTTTTTAATGAAAAAAGAGCTAAATGCATTGTGTAAGGTGTGTAAAAAACAAGATGAAGGTTTGCTGCATTTGTTTTTACTGTGTGAAAAATTAAGTGCCTTTTTAAAAATGTTAAAGAATATGATAAATGAGCTAAGGGAAAAAACAGAAGAGGGAGATTGGCAAAGAATTTTGATGTTAGGAATGGAGGAGAAGTGTAAAAACAAAGAGGTTATAAATCTTTTATTTATGCTTGCAAGAAAGGCTGTTTGGAAAAGAAGGAATATAGTTAAAATTAGAGATGTTGCGATAGATGTGTGGATTCTATATAAAAATATGGTGAAAGACTATGTTAACACTATAACTATTGGAGATTGGAGGGAAAAGAAGAAGTGTTTTTTAAAATGTACACAAATGAAGTGGGAAATATTTTTAAGGAATATAAAATAGAACTAGACATATAAAGGAGGCAAAGAACTTAAGATCTGGTTGGGGAAATCTGTAACAAATATTTCTGAGATCAAGTTGTTTTTAATGAGAATTGTCTGTATTTGTGCACTTTGTTCTGTATTTTTTTTAAAAAGAATTTTAAATAAATAAAAAATAAAAAATTAAATAAAAGAAAAAGTCACGCCCGATCTCGTCTGATCTCGGAAGCTAAGCAGGGTCGGGCCTGGTTAGTACTTGGATGGGAGACCGCCTGGGAATACCAGGTGCTGTAAGCTTTTTTTGATTAAAAACACTAATGGTCTAACCTTTTAAATAGCCCAATTTTAGCAGCAGTTTTCGCTTACGGCCATACCACCTTGGTCACGCCCGATAGTGGTACAATCCAGGAAGTGAGTTGGCAGTTTGAAGTTTGCAGTAGGTGAGACAGGCTCACCTTTTTTCCGTTTTTTATTTTGTTCGTTTTTTCCTTAAAAAATAGTTTTTTTGTTTTTTTTTGTTTATTTTGAGTTTTCCTCCCAGCAGCTTTCTGCTGTTTGGGGGGTGTTTAAGCGTGTTTTTGTTTAAAATGGATGGATCAACGGCATCGACCACAGCAATGGCAGGAGGAACATCAACTGGTAATGAAACTGGACTGGAACAAAGACGACGAGATGGACATGGAAAGGATAAAGAAGCAAGGAAAGAAAACATAAACTCTTTTCATGCAAAAGAAGCAACAGTTACAGTGGACTTAATGGATGTGAGAAGTGCAAGGGCGGAGGATATTATTAAAGCAGTGACAGAGAAAATAGGACATGGGAAAATCTTGGCGGTTCGACCTAAACAAATGAATAACTATGAGGTGACGTTGGAGAAAGAAGAAGACACGGAAGAGCTGATGGATGGACTAATCATCAAAGGGAAAAACTGAGGTACAAAAACTGCAAAATAGAGACTATGTGGTTTCATTTATGCACCTGCCTGCTTATATGGACGATGAGGACATTTTTAAAAAGCTGGAGGGATGGGGGGTTTTCCCCGTCTCTAAGATGAGAAGGCGAGTCTATCCGGGCACAAGTATCGAGGATGGAACGAGGTTTGTTAAAACCAGGTTCCCTAGAGAAGTGATCTCACTCCCGTATAGCACTAAGCTTGAGACGGAAGAAGGACCGCAATACTTTCGGGTGATGCATAGTCATCAGGTGAGGACCTGCAGGCTGTGCATGAGCCCGGACCACATTGTGAAGGACTGTCCGGACTACAAGTGTTACAAGTGCTGTGAGATGGGGCATTTTGCGAGGGACTGCAAAGCAGTGAAGTGCCTGGATTGCAAGGAAGTGCTCAACAAATGTGAATGTGGGATGAGAAGCAAGGAGGATGAGGAAGAAGAAGGAGTAAGCGGGCAGGTGCATGAGGGAGACAACGAAGAGGAACAGGAGGAAGCAACAACGATGACACAAGGTGAAACAGCAGAAAAGGACGAAGGAGAACCCAGAGAAGAATGGAACTTACAAGAAGAACAAGAACAACAACAGGATCAAGTAGAAATGCAAATAGACATGCCTGGAGTTTGTGGAATTTCTATGGATAGAAGGGAACAGTAAAAAATTGTAAATGATCAAAAAACTTCTGAGAGTGACGGAGAAGAGGAAAAAGAGGACCAAACAGAGATGCAAATGAAAAGAAGGAGATCAATTAAGGTAAAACCATATTTGGGGGCTGCAAGGAAAAAAATTGTTAAAGAGGACACATTGAGAAATGTGAATAGGTATGAATTGCTAAAGGACTTTGGGGAGATAGAATGATAAATGAACAGCTACATGTATGTTTTTCTTTGCTTCATGGTTCTGAGGATTGTGACTTAATGCGAGAGGTCTTTTAAATATCAACAAATTTGATAAAGTAAAAGAAATGTGTAAACAAGAGGATATAATTTTGCTACAGGAAACAAACTGGAGAGAGGGGTGTATAAATGAAATGAGAAACAATTGGAAAGGAGAATTTTGGTATAATAATGGAGATGCAAGATATGGCCGAGGGGTGGCAATTCTAATAAGAGAAAATAGTGGAATAAATGGTAAAGAAATATATAAAGACAAAGTGGGAAAATGTATGGCAGTGGAAATTACTTATGAAGAGAAGGGAATTTTATTGGTTAACATACATGCACCAAATGAAGAAAAGGAAAAAAGAGAATATTTTAACATGGTCAAGAGTGTTTTAAGGAATTATCAAGATATAATTATGATGGGGGATTTTAACACTGTTTTTAGCAAAAAAGATGTGGCAGATGGTATGGTTTTTAAAAGGGACACGGGAAGAAAAGAGTTAAAGTCATTAATGGAGGAGAACAAAATGATCGATGTGTGGAGGGAAAGACATGAAAAGAAAAGGGAATTTTCTAGAAGACAAATTGTAGGGATTTTTTTGTGTCAAACAAGGATAGATATGGTTTTATGTACAAGGAATATAGAAGGTTTTATAGATAAGTTAAGGTATGAAGAATCAAGTTTGAGTGACCACAAGGCTTTTTTTGTACAGTTGGATTGGGATACAGGAAAAAGAGGGCCGGGTGTATGGGTTTTAAATACGGACATTTTAAAAGATGAACATTATGTTTTAGCAATAAAAGAGTTGATTGAAGAAGAAAAAGAAAATGGAATGTATGTAGAAGACAAAAGAATTTGGTGGGAGAATGTAAAATTTGTAGCGAAAAAATTCACTATAAAATATTGTACGTTAAAACATAAATGTAAAAAGAATAAAGAGAAAGATAAGAGAAAGGTTGGAGAAGCAAATTGATGAAGAAGTGCAAGATGTACAAAAAATAAAAGAAATACAGGAAGAATTGAAAGAGATTGAAGAAAATAAATATAAAGGATCAATGTTGAGGAGTAAAGCAAAATATCTGGTTGAAGGGGAGAAGTGTACAAAGTTTTTCTTTGATTTGGAAAGGAAAAAAGGAAGATCAGAAATGATAAAAGGAATAAAAAAGGGGAATGGTGAAATAACAGAAACAAGTGGGGAAATCTTACATGAAACAAAAGATTTTTTTGAAAAGCTTTTTAGTGCAGAAGATGTAAAGGAGGAAGAAAAAATGGAACTAATGGAATTAATAAAAACAAAAGTAGGTGAAGAAGAGAAGGAAGAGTGTGATAGAAGCATAAGTAAAGAAGAGATAGGAAGAGCTATAAATGAACTGAACAAAAGGAAAAGCCCAGGGATTGATGGTTTAGGAAGTGAGTTTTATATAACTTTTAAAGATATATTAACAAATGTTTTAATGGATGTTTATGAAGAGATTTTTGAAAAAGGTGGAATGATGTTAAGAATGGGGATGGGATTGATGAAGCTTATATATAAGAGGAAGGGAGAAAAAACAGAACTAAAAAACTATAGACCTATCACAATGCTTAATACTGACTTAAAGATTTTAGCAAAAATTTTAGCAAATAGATTGAAAGAGATAATGCCAAAGATAATCACAACAAACCAGGTATATGGAGTGAAAGGAAAAGACATTGCGGATACGATAATGAGTATAAAAGACACGATAAGGTACATGCGAGATAAAAAGAAAGAGGGTTACATAATTAGTTTAGACTTCGAAAAAGCATTCGACAGGGTAGATCATAAGTATCTTTTTGATGTTTTAAAAAGTTTTGGGTTTGGGGAGAATTTTATTAAATGGGTTCGTATTTTATATAAGGGAGCGGTGACAAGAATAAAATGTAATGGTTTTTTAACTGAATGTTTTAGAATAACGCGCTCAATAAGACAAGGTTGTCCTTTATCAGCCCTTTTGTACTCGTTGGTGGCAGAACCGCTAGGACTAGCAATCAAACAAGAAAAGAGGATTAAAGGAATAGAGGTTGAAGAATTCATAGAGGATAACAAAATATTTCAATATGCTGATGACACAACATTTATTGTTAGAGGAGAAGAAAGTGTTACAAAAATAATGGAAATAGTACAGAGGTTTTGTAAGGGGTCAGGAGGAAAAGTGAATGAAGAAAAAACATTGTATATGAGATTTGGAGAGACAGTGAACTTAACAGAGAATTTTAAGTTCAAGGAAGTCAAAGAAATGAAGATTTTAGGGATTATAATAGGGGAAGACGAAGACAAAGTGAGAGAAAACATGTGGGAAGAAATAGTGGGAGGTATTGAAAGAAGAACTAACTTTTGGAAACTGAGGACACTTAATTTAAAGGGGAAGGTTTTAATCCTGAATATTTTAATGTCATCGAAATTGTGGTATTTTTTATATGTGACATCAATGCCAGTGTGGGTGGAAAAAAGGTTGAAAAGATGTTTTTTAGATTTTTATGGGAGGGCAAACCAGCTAGAATCGCATATAATACTTTAATAGGGGTGGTAGATAAAGGAGGTTTGGGATTAATGGATGTGGAGCAAAGGAAAAATAGTCTAAGAGTTAAATTGGTTAAAAAGTATCTGGATGAATGTAATAAAGTAGAATGGAAAACAACAATGGAGTATTTTTTAAACAAATGTGGGAATTTTAATCTGGGGGACAATATTTTATGGATGAGAACAAAGAGTGATGACAGTGGGTTTGCCAAAGTTTTATAGAGAGGTTTTAAGTGCTTGGGGAAAATTTTTTGTAAATGTACGGTACAATTTACATGGAAGAGAAAGAATTTTAAGTCAGCCTTTATTCCTAAACGCTGGCATTTTAAACCAAGGGAAGGAAATTTATTTTAAAAAATGGTTGGAAGTTGGAATTGTTAAAGTGAGAGATGTTTTATATGAATATAAGAAGGGTTTTTACCGATACAGTACATTGTAGATGTAATGGAGGAAGCAAAAGAGGAGATCAGTAGACAAGAAATAAAAAACAAGTATGAAATTATAAAACATGCAATACCTAAGCAATGGATAACAAAAATTGAAAATATGGAAGAGGGGAATAATGAAAAGGATGTAAAAGTAATACTGGGAGAGAAACTTTGTTTTTTTAAAGAATGCACAGTGAAAATGTTTTATGGATTTTTTAGAGATGCTGTTTTTAAGAAACCAATTATAAATGAGTTTTGGCAAAAGACATTTGAAGGTTTGAAAGTAGAAAATATTTGGAACAATATGAAAGGGAAGTTTATTGAAATAAAACTAGGAAATTTGGAGTATTTTATTAGACATAGAGTGATATTTACTGATGCAAAGTTAAAAAAATTGGGATTGAACAAAGTGCGTCATGTAAAGTATGCTGTGAGGAATATGAAAGTTTTTTACATCTATTCTTATACTGTAAAAATTTAAAAGTTTTTAATGAAAAATGTAAGAGTATTATTGGAAAATTAGAAGGGGAGCAAGAAGATACAGAAAAGGATAAGATTATAATGGTAGGGTGTGACAAAAACAATAAAAATGAAAAGATGATCAATCTGTTTGTAATGCTGATGAAAGGTGCAATATGGGAAAGGAGAGTAGTTGCAAAGCAGGAAAAAAAGGTATTAGATGTATGGTTGGTGTTTAAAAGACGATTGGAAAAATATATGGAATGTGTCACGATCCACACTCAAGGAGACAGAGAAGATCCAAGCGCAGTATATTTATTAAGGGCCAATCCGTTACATCATAATCCAGTCCATGCAGAGGTCAAAATCCAAAGAAGCAATCCAACACAAGAACAAAACAAGACACAGTCAACAACCGACCTAAGAAGTGGTGTGATACAAACAAGGACTCCGTAACAAACACTAAACAGGCAGGGTATATATAACACAGAACTAACAATGATAATGGGGAACAGCTGAGTGCAATGATGATGGGGAACAGCTGAGTGCAATGAACTGATGAGTGACAGTGACAGACAGAATGCTGGGAAATGAAGTCAATAGTGAAGGACACCGTGAGAACGAGGACCTCTAGTGATAAACAAGGGAACACAACCAGACACTGTGACATAACCCCCCCTCTACGGAGCGGCTACCAGACGCTCCACGACAACACTGAAACGCGACACAAGAGTTCAGGAGGGAGGTGGAATGGTGGAGGATCAGGGGGAGGGATGGTGGGCCAGGTCCATGAAGGGGAACGGGAAATAACAATTTAGCCGGCGGCCAGGGCGGAGAAGACCCCTCGGGCGGCCAGGGCGGAGAAGACCCCTCGGGCGGCCAGGGCGGTGAAGACCCCTCGGGCGGCCAGGGCGGTGAAGACCCCTCGGGCGGCCAGGGCGGTGAAGACCCCTCGGGCGGCCAGGGCGGTGAAGACCCCTCGGGCGGCCAGGGCGGTGAAGACCCCTCGGGCGGCCAGGGCGGTGAAGACCCCTCGGGCGGCCAGGGCGGTGAAGACCCCTCGGGCGGCCAGGGCGGTGAAGATCCTTCGGGTGGCCATGGCGGCGGCGACCACAGCTCAGGAAAAGGAACAGACACTGGCTCCGGCTCAGGAACAGACACTGGCTCCGGCTCAGGAACAGACACTGGCTCCGGCTCAGGAACAGACACTGGCTCCGGCTCAGGAACAGACACTGGCTCCGGCTCAGGAACAGACACTGGCTCCGGCTCTGGCTCAGGAGCAGTCACTGGCTCCGGCTCAGGAACAGACACTGGCACAGGCTCAGGAACAGACACTGGCACATGCTCAGGAACAGACACTGGCACAGGCTCAGGAACAGACACTGGCACAGGCTCAGGAGCAGACACTGGCACAGGCTCAGGAACAGACACCAAAACTGAAACAGCCACAAGAACAGACACAAACACAGAAACAAACACTGGTTCAGGGACAGATGCTGGCTCCGGCTCAGGTACAGCAGACACTGGCTCCGGCTCTGGAACAGCAGACACTGGCTCCGGTTCTGGAACAGGCACTGGCTCTGGTTCCGGCTCTGGAACAGGCACAGGCTCTGCCTCCGGCTCTGGAACAGGCACTGGCTCTGCCTCCGGCTCTGGAACAGGCACTGGCTCTGCCTCCGGCTCTGGAACGGGCACTGGCTCTGCCTCCGGCTCTGGAACAGCAGACACTCGCTCCGGCTCTGGAACAGCAGACACGGGCATGTCCAGGATCCGACCCAGACGCTCCAGATAGTCCAGATCCAAGAAGGCAGACGGCACTGGCTCTGCCTCCGGCTCTGGAACGGGTACTGGCTCTGCCTCCGGCTCTGGAACAGGCATTGGCTCTGCCTCCGACTCTGGAACCGGCACTGGCTCTGCCTCTGGCTTTGGAACGGGCACTGGCTCTGCCTCCGGCTCTGGAACGGGCACTGGCTCTACCTCCGGCTCTGGAACAGCAGACACTGGCTCCGGCTCTGGAACAGCAGACACTGGCTCCGGCTCTGGAACAGTAGACACTGGCTCCGGCTCTGGAACAGCAGACACGGGCATGTCCAGGATCCGCGCCAGACGCTCCAGATAGTCCAGCTCCAGGAAGGCGGACGGAACGTGAATAGTCTCTGACTGGGCAGACGGGACGTGACCATTCTCTGACTGGGCAGACGGGACGTGAACAGTCTCTGACTGGGCAGACGGGACGTGAACAGTCTCTGACTGGGCAGACGGGACGTGAACAGTCTCTGACTGGGTAGACGGGACGTGAACAGTCTCTCGACCACCTCCTCCACTGCGACCTCCACGGGTCCCGCGAAACTTGACTAATCGGGTCCCCTTAAAAAACTCCCTTCTCTCCCGCTCGGTGGCTGGGGAAGAGATATTGAGAAACATACCGCTGGATCTTGTGACGACGGAGTCCTTCTGTCACGATCCACACTCAAGGAGACAGAGAAGATCCAAGCGCAGTATATTTATTAAGGGCCAATCCGTTACATCATAATCCAGTCCATGCAGAGGTCAAAATCCAAAGAAGCAATCCAACACAAGAACAAAACAAGACACAGTCAACAATCGACCTAAGAAGTGGTGTGATACAAACAAGGACTCCGTAACAAACACTAAACAGGCAGGGTATATATAACACAGAACTAACAATGATAATGGGGAACAGCTGAGTGCAATGATGATGGGGAACAGCTGAGTGCAATGAACTGATGAGTGACAGTGACAGACAGAATGCTGGGAAATGAAGTCAATAGTGAAGGACACCGTGAGAACGAGGACCTCTAGTGATAAACAAGGGAACACAACCAGACACTGTGACAGAATGTTTGTACTGTTATTTTAAACAGGAACAGAAAGTGGATGATTTTTATAAGTTTTGTACGCCTGAGATTTACTCAGTGTTTAATGAGTTTAATGTGGTAATGCCAGGAAAGGAATAATGTATTTGTTTAAAGATGATTTTTTATTTTTTGTGTGTGAAATGAATATTTTCTGTACTGTGGGAGATGTTTTTTGAATGTTTTTCAAAAAATGATTTATTTAAGAGGAATTTCTATGTGGAAAAAATAGTTTTTTTTATGTATTTTGTGATATAAACTTTTAATAAAAAAAAAAAAGTAAAAAAAAAAAAAAAAAAAGTCACGCCCGATCTCGTCTGATCTCGGAAGCTAAGCAGGGTCGGGCCTGGTTAGTACTTGGATGGGAGACCGCCTGGGAATACTAGGTGCTGTAAGCTTTTTTGTTTTCTTCACTAATGGTCTAACCTTTTAAATAGCCCAATTTTGGCAGCAGTTTTCACTTACGGCCATACCACCTTGGGCACGCCTGATCTCGTCTGATCTCGGAAGCTAAGCAGGGTCGGGCCTGGTTAGGACTTGGATGGGAGACCGCCTGGGAATACCAGGTGATGTAAGCTTTTTTGTTTAAAAAAAAGTCCCTGAGCTTCTTCAAAATAGCCTGAAAAAGTCTCTGAGATTCTTCAGAAAGCCTGAAAGAGTTTAAATTTTTTCACTAATTCTTCTTAGTTTTCTTCACTAATGGTCTAACCTTTTAAATAGCTCATTTTGGCAGCGGAGGGGGGGGCACCACCGGCCCGTCTCACCTGGTCCGCTGGGGAGGTGGAGCGAGAGCGCGCGATGTTATCTCTGCAAGCTCCTCCGTCAACTCAAGTGAGAAGATTGTTCAATCTCTCTCACTCCTCGGATCCCTTGGTACAGAATTTGACGGATAACTCTCGCACACGAGCCAAATTTGAGGGGGCGTGGCGGAGAGCCAGTGGGAAAGCGGACTGCCTTCCGTCCCTGGTTGGGGTGTATTCGAACGATAGAGGAGACACCACCGGCTCGTTGACAAGCCACCACCGGGTGTGTCCAGTACCGAGCGACTGGAGGCACGACGAATTCCTGAGATGGGCAGGCCTACCTACTCAAGGGGTGGGGATACTTGGCTTCCACCGCTCCTCTGCGAGCAACGCATGGTTGGGAAATCCAGTTGGTTTTACCTTGAGGCATTATATAGCAGCCCTCCAGCTGCGCGCATGCGTGTACCCCACCCAAGAATTCAAATACAGAGGCAGGTGCAAGGCGGGTGCGGCCTGCAGGCGCTGCTCATACAGGTTGGAGTCGAGCTCACACATCCTTGGGCAATGCCCGGCTATGCAGGAAGCCAGGATTGCCCGGCACATGAAATTGTGCCGTCTCCTCGGGGCTGAGGCTGAGGGTCACGGGTGGGAGGTCCGCCGGGAATGGGAGTTCAGGACCCTCCAGGGGGACCTGAGACGACTTGACTTGATGCTCACCCGGGATTCCAAAGCCTTAGCCATCGATCTAACGGTGTGTTATGAGTTTGCTTCTGATTCCTTGTCCAACGCTGCACAGGAGAATCTCAAATACTACGGTCCCCACAAAGAGGCGATTGCGCGAAAGTTGGGTGTTGGCGAGGTAGAGATAATTGGGTTCCCATTGGGACCCCGGGGCTTGTGGCCCATTGGAAACTACAGGACATTGACGGCTATTTGACTCAGCAGGGTGAGAGTTAAGTCTTTCAGCAGGTTGATGAGTCGGAGGACCCTCCTCTACTCATTGGACATGCTGAGGACTTTTCAATTGTCCCTGAGAGCCTGAACAAGAAAGTGGCAATAACATGACTGTGGTAGTTGTTTGGAAGGTAGGTCAGATTGAAGGATCAATTGAAGGAGGGATGATACTAGGCCTGAAGGATAAACTTGGAGGCAGTTGAGGAATGGTGCGGACTAGACCAGAAAGATCAATTGAGCGGAAAGGTACGGATGGATTAGAAGGATCAACTATTGAGCAGACTTATGGGTGATGAGATGGGTTTGGCGTCCCATCGTCATTACCAGTCGAATGATGGAGCGGACAAGGCCGGTTTATCGAAATTGCCAATACTCTTTGGACCATCATTCTGTAAAGCCAGCCAGCCAGGCGCAATCGAGAGCTGTGTGGGGGTTACTCCAAACCCCTCCGGCATAACCTCGATTCCGTTTCCCCTTGTTCTGACCTACCTTGATGTGGCTGCACAGGAATGTTGCTCATTCCTCCGCATGGTAGATGGTGAACATCGGGTCTGGTTGGGCCCGAGGGGCGAGGTGAGGATTATGGAAAGGCTGATAAGTAAGGGAGGAGCCCCTCTGAACATCAGATGGACCATGAAGGATTACCTCGTCCACGGGAACAAGTGAGGGCGGAAAACCGTATTGTCTATGTTTTTGGCTGGGCGGACAAGGGGTGCCGAGAGGAGAGATCAGGTAGCAGACAAGGAGCGGAAAACCTCGGAATAACTAAGGGGTACAACCTTAGGGACTCCCATCTTTTGCGAATGGGGTTACCTGCCACCTCACGCAATGGGGTGGATCAGTCCATTGGGCTACTACCCTGTGCCATCCTTAACAGCTACGGGCTTCCCAGGATCAGGATGCAGCTGGGGGGGGAAGGACAGAAACCATTAGGGCCCCCGTCTCTACTAAGGTATTACCTGACGTTGGGGACGGGGGAACTGTGGTGGACGAAAGTTTCACTACCATGTTGCATGCCTGTATAAAGGATGGTAGTCTCTATTTGGTGATAGGCCTCTCGGTACCAAAAGCGCTAGCGGTCAGCGGGTGGGTAAATGCCGGGGCGGGGCAGCACCCTCACTGCGGCATCGGTGCGGTGTGGAACGGTTAAGTTACCCCTCATGTGATAAGTTCAGGCCGGTTAGGGCGTCTTCACGTTGCAGGTGAAGGTAAGTATGGGCCGGGTCATCTCTTCAGGGTTCAAAGTCTCTGCTGTTTTCTGTCTTTGTCGTTACAGATGCGGACCGGAGCAGGTGTAATTAGGTGAGGAGCAGGCCGGAGGGCGTCAATCGGAAGTGGGACGGTGGGCAAGATCTTGAGATGATATAATCCACATGCCGCCACACGGAATGGACCCTGAGAGGTTTCACAAGACGAATTTCACGGCATTCCTTGGTTCATACGCTGCTATACGGTGACGTAAGTATCCCCGGTCCAGACTATTTAGTTATAGTCTAGCATCTCCGGATGCTGCATCTCTGGATGCAATAGTATGGAGGACGAGCCGCCTTAAAACTCGGAAAGTCGCGCTCCCGGGTACCGTACCAGGTGACGATATCCGCTATACATTTTTTTTGCGTAACTGATAGCCGAATTTTAGCAGCAGTTTTCGTTTACGACCATACCACCTTGGTCACGCCCGATCTCGAAAGCTAAGCAGGGTTGGGCCTGGTTAGTACTTGGATGGGAGACCGCCTGGGAATACCAGGTGCTGTAAGCTTTTTTGTTTTCTTCACTAATGGTCTAACCTTTTAAATAGCCCAATTTTGGCAGCAGTTTTCGCTTACGGCCATAAAACCTTGGGCACGCCCGATCTTGTCTGATCTCGGAAGCTAAGCAGGGTCGGGCCTGGTTAGTACTTGGATGGGAGACCGCCTGGGAATACCAGGTACTGTAATGGCGCTTTTCCATTACCAGTACCAGCTCGACTCGACTCGACTCGCCTTGGCTCGCCTCGACTCGGCTCGCTTTTCGTTCCGTTTTCCATTGCAGAAAGTATCGCCACAAATAGTACCTGGTCGTCATAGCGACACCTTTCGTTCCTCGTTGCCCCATCAAGCTCTCGCTGGATCCTCTCTTCGGCAACCAAACAAAGGAATGTCTGCACCTCCTCGTTTGACCACGGCGTATTCTTCCGAGTTGCCATAATAATAGTAGTAAGTTTAGTAACTATCTCTGGCTAAACTATTTAAAAACGGCGGGGTTATTCTGGATACTCCATCTGGCGCGTGCAATGATGACGCAGTGAATAGTGACGATTCTCTCTGACCAATCAGCAGTCGGCATTGTTTTCACGTCACATTTTAGTATCGCCTTAGCTCGCCTCAGCTCGCTTAGAACCTCGCCGGAGGTGGTACGAAAAAAAGTACCCGAAAGCAGGTACAGGTACAACTTTTACACAGTGGAAAACCAAACAAAGGCGAGTCGAGTCGAGTCGAGCCGAGCCGAGGCGAGCTGGTACTGTGTAGTGGAAAAGCGCCATAAGCTTTTTTGTTTTCTTCACTAATGGTCTAACCTTTTAAATAGCCCAATTTTGGCAGCAGTTTTCGCTTACGGCCATACCACCTTGGTCACGCCCGATCTTGT
The DNA here is from genome assembly GCA_030770095.1 of Gila robusta. Lineage (NCBI taxonomy): Eukaryota > Metazoa > Chordata > Actinopteri > Cypriniformes > Leuciscidae > Gila > Gila robusta. The sequence goes on along the minus strand of JAVALU010002165.1, from coordinate 29,985 downwards.
CTGATCTCGGAAGCTAAGCAGGGTCGGGCCTGGTTAGGACTTGGATGGGAGACCGCCTGGGAATACCAGGTACTGTAAGCTTTTTTGTTTTCTTCACTAATGGTTAGGGCTGCACGATGTATCGTTTTAGCATCGATATCGCGATGTGTGCATCCACGATAGTCACATCGTAGGATGTTGCGATGTAGCCTATAGGGATCGTAGTTGATCCGTGATTCATGATCAATACGGGCCAGCAGATCCCCGGCCCGTAACGCTTGCGATTCGCGGATTAATTGCAAAGTTTAACCATCATATAGTGAAAGTTTATCATTTGCATGTGTTTTTAAGTCCTGTCAGTTTAAACATCAAGCGTAAGAAGACTGGAACTTGCGCGTTGTTTTCTGTGAGCCGGGCAGACACAAAGATCAGTGGTCTTTCTCTTATTTCTGAGCTTGAACGAACACGAGAATTCAAAATAAAGTCAGAATGCCCTTCCTGCATTGAAAATTTTTTGGCGGCCGCCAAAGCGTATTTTTGTCCCGCCAAAGCCTTATTTGACCGTGAGTGATAGATGACTGACTGCTGCGCTTGTTAAACTGAGAGAACGAGCAGAGAGAGAGAGAGAGAACGAGCAGAGAGAGAGAGAGAGAGAGAGAGAGAGAGAGAGAGAGAGAGAGAGAGAGAGAGAGCGAGCCCCGGTCGCGCGCGCGCACTCTCACCGTTTTCAAACTGTCTTGCTCTCTCTCTCTCTCTCTCCCTCGCGCATATTAATGAATTAAGTTGACTGAATATCTTTGAGAATACACAATGGTAAAAGGTCGGAAGACCGAAGTTTCACGTGAAGCATTCGGATATATTTTTGTCCTGATACCGCTGGTTGTGAATTGTGCTAAAAAAATCTTCTCTGAAAAGCGTTCCCACACATTCAGATAAACCACACTTTCAATAAACAAAACAAACAAAAAAAATCTATCCAGTGATGAAATGTTTTCTGTGTTGACACAAATCTTGTGCGTGTCCTAACTGCCGGGATAATCACACAACGTGTACCGTGGTCCATTAAAACACGTCCGATTCGCGAACTAATGACTCCTTTGAACCGACTCACTTTAATGAATGGTTAAAACAACTGATCTGTCCAACACTGAACTCACGAGACATAACAAATCGGTAACACTTTACAATAAGGTTCCATTTATTAAACTCTAGTTAACTACATTAGTTAACTATAATAGTTTCTATGCAGATTTACTCCATTACAAAATCACCAGTCATTCAGATGATTCATTCTTTCCAAAGAGAGCTATTCAAGTCATCTGGTGAAATTTTCATATCGCGATATATATCGCAGTCCCTGAGCTTCTTCAAAAAGCCTGAAAGAGTTTGTTTTCAAAATTTCTTCTTAGTTTCTTCACTAATGGTTTAACCTTTTAAATAGCTCATTTTGGCAGCGGAGGGGGGCGCACCACCGGCCCATCTCACCCGGTCCGCCGGGGAGGTGGAGCGAGAGCGCGCAATGTTACCCGAAAGATGGTGAACTATACCTGGGCAGGGCGAAGCCAGAGGAAACTCTGGTGGAGGCCCGCAGCGGTCCTGACGTGCAAATCGCTCGTCCGACCTGGGTATAGGAGCGAAAGACTAATCGAACCATCTAGTAGCTGGTTCCCTCCCATGAATCTACGCCGGAGATGGTGGGGCCAGTGCAATTCACCACGGGTACACATCACATTAACCCTCTGAGGTCTATGGGTTTTTTGGGGTCCTTGAGGTGTTCTGACATGCTCTGACATTTGTGCTTTTTTCAGTTATTTATAAACATGTTAATGGCAAAGGTGTAAATTCACTCTATATAGCACAAACGGGGCTACCGTAATATGTGAGCAACATGTATGTACATGTTTGCATTTTTGAGAGAATATTGCTTATGCATGGTTATTGAAAAAACTAAAACTTAAAGTGTCTGAAATAAGGCCACAAAACACATACTAAATATGTGTCCACAAGACTTGACTAATGAGTATTGTTGCCTAGAATTTTTGCTTCAAAATGATCTGAAAATCATCCTGCCTAATCATTTACACAAAACAATACATTGATTTAAATTTTATAAGACACCTTTTGTTTGGAAAGGCAATATGCGTGGAGGCGTGTTCACACCTGAGAAGACAAAGGCCGGATAATGAGCCCTATAATGAGCTGCATATTAATTAGCCCTTTCACACAGGTGTGTCACAGGATCCCAAAGAATGCAAGGACAAAAGAAATTATCTATATATACATATTTTACAATTAGAAATTGTAACCAATTACAAATAGGTTACAATTACAACAACAATTACAATTTTAACAATATTTCAAGTGTATTTCTTTGTAAAAAGTATACATTTTATCATACGTATTAAAAAAGGTAAGGATTCATTAGTTTGAATATTGGAACAAACACTATAATAACATCTTAGTTGATAATTCAATATACCTACTTTATTTTTGACAAAACATCATACTATAGTATATTTAACTATGAGCAGAAATTGGTGAACAAAAGCTTAACTATTTAATGTGACAGTAGTCTTTTTTTACAGTCAAAACTTTATAATCTATCCAAAACTAATCACAAAATCTTGTCTAAACATTCATATCTAGTCTGTAACATATTGTGTATGATATATTAGTATATACATGTGAATTAGCAGCTTGTTGCTTATACAGACATTTTATTTCAACATATTTCAGTCTATTTTTACTCATCTTAGTACGCTATAGCAATATAGTTTGGATGTGTTCATGTAAACATAACGTTTACTAATGTAGATGCGAGAGTGAATGAACGGCACAGACACGCACTGTATAACTGTAGTAAACCAAGCTCGCGCGCCTGCATGCCGTTCATTCATCATTTAGCCTACACACAGACACGCAATTCATATTTAAACAGTCTTTTTGCGGTTTACAGTCAGACACTATTCAATATCGCGATTAGAACAAAGCACTTAAGAATAAATGACTTACTACATCAGCTGGATCCCTTGCTCCTCGAAATGAAACTACCAGCACTTCTATTCCAGGGCTATTAGATAGTATTATTCCTCACAGCGAAAGGATACGCTGTGTACACAGCTGTACAAGATACTTACTAAACATGATGTGTTTTATAATCCAGCTGGTGGGCGTTGGCATGTTTGAATGGCTTGCCTTAGATCATTTGCGTTTGAATACCGGTGCGCTGTCCGTGGGCGTGGCACATTAACGCGTAATGAGGTATAATGAGCTGGAAAGAAAAATACTGACATCTCTCTCTTTTCATACAGATTACATAAACTGAGAATATTTGTTTTTTATATACATTAATTCATTTAAAAGAAGAGAGTTCAAGCTTCATTATGGAAAAACACTCGTGCCTGTATGACAAGTATTCGCGGAATTACAGTTAACTTTCGGAGGCGTTTCAGAATGGACTTAACTGACAGAGAGAAGGCAGAACGCGCATCATGTTTGTTTTTCTTTATTTGGCGAAAAGCACAACACTTTGTTTTTATTGTGAGTATCCAGAAAAAAAATAGACACTTATCAGGATCTAATGATGTACAACACTTAATATGTAAGATCAAAATCAACAGAGTAGCGCGATAGCCGACCTCAGAGGGTTAAGAACTGGGTGCTGGGTGAAGGTTCAATTGTCGACCTGTTGCCAACCTTGAGATGGTGTGAGTTGAGTCAGCCAGTCAGATCAGGACCTGGGGCATGCTTAGCACCCAGACCCACCATCTTAAGCCCAAAACCGAAGCTGGCGTCCAGGGAAAGGTGGGCTTAACATTTGGACCCTGGTTCTGTATGACCTCACCTGCGGCATCGTGAGGAGACAAGGTCTGTCGCAATGCTTGTGGGGGGATTGTGCAGATCTACGGTTCCATTTCGACAAAGCTCACTGGCCTGAAAGCTGTCAGCGGACCGATGGGGTGATGTGGTCACAGGGCCTTGGTTTGGGGCTGCAGAGCCTTGTTAGATCCGCATCTCTTCTCTAATCCATCTGATATCCCCAGTTGTCCCTCAAGTAGGGCAATGTATAGGATACAGGGGTGGTCGATGTAGTGAGGATGACATTACATCGCACCACTGCGGACGGATCAATTGGTTTCCAGACTAGACAGTAACTATGACTCTGAAAATGCTTGAATATGACGCCCCGGTATACCCGGGGGGAGGTTATCCCCCCACTAAGAATTATGAAAATGTCAGATAATCGAAATTCCATACTGGCCGGCACGTCGCCCGGGTTAACAAGGTGCCCAGCAGGAGCCTCGGGATTGGGCTCCTGTGGTCGAGTAAGATCCCCTCACAGTCCTGGAGCCAGGGATCGAGGAGGCGGCAGTGGCTCACTCGGTAATCGGACTAATGCTAGGACTTGGACTAAGAGAATGCTCGGTGGTTTTGACTCACCTTAGACCGGGGCAGTCAACTGTTGAGATGCGGACAATCCCCGGACGAGACCAGCTCGGTGGTACGAGTTCTGTCAGAGAGACTCCGGACATGGGGCAACCTGTCGCCGTCCCTCGGGGGGATCCCCGCCAGGTCCCCCCGGCGAATGAGGTACAGGAGGAGGCTCCAGGAGTGGTGATTTTATTGCCACTTCAGGACTTCACCTGTGCTCTATGTGGCGTGTCGGCTAGCACTTGGACGCGGGTGCAGAGGCATTTTGCATCTCGTCATGGAAAGGTGCCTGTTAGATACAGTTGTAACTCATGTGGAAAAACATCTCACTTGGGGCAGGCCATTGCCTGTCACATCCCTAAATGTAAAGGACCAAGGATCGTTAAACCAGAAGGACAGGTTAGGTGCGAGGGATGTGCGGCAACGTTTGCTACAAGGAGAGTGCGGAGTATGTAGAGTTACACGCCCACTCAAACATTCGCAACAGAAAGCGAATCGAGGTAGACAAGAGGCGGAACGGTTCTGCTGGACAGCAGACAGATGTGGAAACAGGAGCTCATGCTACCTTGCAAGTCTCAAGAGGCGCTTCCCTGGATGGGGAAGTTCCCTCAACAAGTGGATTATCTGTGAGAGAACGTGGAGTACCGTTGGAGCCTGTTGCGAGTTCATCGGTCCCCCCAAGCCAACCCAACTTGCCAGAGGGAGGTCTCCTGCGTCTACTCCAGGAGGAAGCCTGTAAAATGGTGAGCGAGGTGGGGGGCGATGGCACGGATCACATCCACGTCCTTGCGGCTTGGTTGGAAGACAACGACCAGCTAACTGCGGTGGTTGAGGCGGCGACGCACAGGATACTCCAGGGTTGCAACCTGGGGTGAGAGGTAACCCCACTACTAGGAATCGGAGGGCTAGAATTGTGCCAAGGCAGAGCAGGTTCCGCCGATACAAAATATTCACCAAAAATCGCGCTTATCACACCTGCCAATACCTTTACAGGAAGGACCGAGCCCGCCTCGCTAAAACGATATTGGATGGAAGGAAGGGACAGCGTTGCACAATATCACGAGAAACAATATACAGAACATTTCAGGCTAAATGGGAGTACCCTGCTCCCTTTGGCGGGCTTGGTCGATTCGGCGCATGGGTGAGTGCTGACAACACTCACCTCGTGGGGTCTATCTCTCAAGGCGAGATCCGATCTAGTCTCCAACTTATCTCGAACGCATCCGCACCAGGCCCAGATGGGATTGGGAAGCAGGATATTCTCAATTGGGATCCTCTGTGCGAGACCCTCACTCGGCTGTTCAACATGTGGGGGTTCACAGGTGTCATACCGACAAGTCTGAAGAAAAGTCGTACGGTACTAATTCCCAAGACATCTGACCCAGGAGCGGTGATGGAGGTTGGTAACTGGAGACCAATCACCATCGGGTCAATGATCTTAAAGCTCTTCACTAGGGTTGTTAACAAGCGAATGCAGGAAACGTGTCCGATCCACCCTAGACAAAGGGGGTTTCGCCCAAGCCCCGGGTGTGCGGAGAACATCGAAGTTCTGCAAGGCCTCATCCGCCACTGCAAAGAAGAGCGCAGCCAACTTGCAGTAGTAGTTGTCGATTTTGCACAGGCTTTTGATACCGTCTCTCATGAGCACATCCTATCGGCTCTTGGACAGATGAACATGGATCCCCACCTGATAGGTCTGATCCAGCAGATCTATACGGACAGTACGACCCATGAAATACAATGGACTGTACTGTGATTTTACCTGGATTTTAAATTAAGGCATAACAGGATATATACAAAGGTTAGGTCAAGGTCATTCATCAAATGAACTGAGATAGAAAACGAGAATGCGATGAATGTGAGACAGAGCCAGAAACATTGATGCACATATTTTTTGAATGTAAAGAGCTGGAGGCATTTCATGCAAAAGTAAAAGGGTTGGTGAAAAAAGGAACGGGGAAAGATGAGACGGGGAATGAATGGAGAAAGCTGTTCTTGTTTGGGATAAATGTGAATAAAAAAGATAGGAAAGTGAATTTATGGAACCTGGTATTAAGTAATGCAAGATATGCGATATGGGTGAGGAGGAATATGGCGTATTATGATAAGAAAAAAAGTGGATGTAATGGCAATGTTCAAAACGATCTTAAGGAAAAATGTGTATTTGATGTGGAAATATTTACCGAAAGAGGTGTTTAAAAAGGCGAGTGAGCTGGTTAGTATAGAAGGGAAAAAAGGGTTATGTATAAAACTTTGATAAATATGATTTATGATAAGTTGGGTGAAATTTCGTTGTTTTGCCTTGGCTTTGTGGTCTGTCTTTGTTGTTGTGTTTTCGAAGTGATGTTTTTGTGGATTGATTCTAAAGCTTATGTGCTTGATGCCTGATTGAAACATGTTATAGGTTTGAAAATGTAATGATGTGAAACTGAATTATTTCTGTTATGTAAATATTATTTTTGTACTTTTTGATAATAAAAATAAATAAATAAATAGGCACGCCCGATCTCGTCTGATCTCGGAAGCTAAGCAGGGTCGGGCCTGGTTAGTACTTGGATCGGAGACCGCCTGGGAATACCAGGTGCTGTAAGCTTTTTTGTTTAAATAAAAAAAAAAAGAGTCCCTGAGCTTCTTCAAAAAGCCTGAAAGAGTGAGTTTTTTTTTTTATAATTCTTCTTTGTTTTCTTCACTAATGGTCTAACCTTTTAAATAGCCCGATTTTGTCAGCAGTTTTCGCTTGCGGCCATACCACCTTGGGGGCACTAGAGAGCTCACAGGAAGTGACGTGGCAGCAGTTGGGAGAGGAAGGCTCTCCCCCATTTTTTTTTTTTTTTTTAAACCACCTAACAGCAGCTTTTGCTGGCTGGAGGGTGGTTATTTTTACTTTTTTCTCAAAAATGGATGGATTAATGGCAAACGACACTGAACTGGCTGGAGGATCATGCATGGCAAAAGACACTGGACTGGATAATCGACCACGAGTCAGAAACGGAAAGTCCCGAGATGTGAGAGAGAAAATCATCGAAAGAAAATATTTAAAAGAGGCTACAGTGATTGTGAATGTAGAGAATGTGATCGAGGTAAGAGCGGCGGATATCATCAAAGCTGTAACGAAACTATGTGGACATGGGGAAATTTTAGCGCTAAGACCAAGACAAGGAAAGGAATACGAACTGGCAATGGAAAAAGAAGAAATGTGTGACAAAATGACTGATGGACTGGTAATAAAAGGAGTGAAATGTGAAGTTAAAAATTTGCAAAATAGAGACTATGTTGTTTCCTTCATGCACCTGCCCGTCTATCTTTATGATGAAGAAATTTTAGAAAAATTGGAAGGATGGGGAGTTAATCCCATTTCAAAAATAAAAAGAAGATGCTACCCGGGCACTGACATAGAGGACGGAACAAGGTTCCTAAAGTGAGGTTCCCCAAAGAGTATGCCCTGCCATATAGCACAAGGCTGGAAACAGCGGAAGGGCCACAGTATATTAGGGTGGTGCACAGTGTTGTAAACTTCTTCCTTCTTCAGTGTAGAAGATTTAGAAGCGAAAGACCAGGAGACTTGGGGTTATCTTTTAAGCAGAGTTCTTTATTGCTGTGGCATCGCGGTAGTCACCAAGTCTGACTAAGGGAAACGTTCCCTTGCAATTTATAAACATTTTAGGGGCAGGGCTTAACATTGTGATGAACAAAGCATGTAAATGATGTATACCGGTTTAGGAACCTGCCCTATACTGAGAGTGTTACCAATTCCAATCCAATCAGCATAACTATTCAAACAGTGAAACTACCAAAGTTTCAGTAATCTGCTTACAATAGAGAGAAACAGGAATATCAGGCTGGATAGAGAGCCAATCTGATTTGCCGGACTCTCTTGCTGGAAAACTGTTTCACAGCAAATATAATAATCATCATAACCTTAAATGCTGAATTCAGTATACGAAACTGTCTCAGTTTATATACTATTGTATTGGAACCTCAATTAAACATTTAATAAATTTGTAACACTACAACAGTCACCAGGTGAAAACCTGTCGGCTGTGCATGAGCCCGGATCATTTACTGAAAGAGTGCCCAGAGTTTAAGTGCTATAAATGCGAGGAGAGGGGACACTTTACAAGAGATTGCAATGCTGTCAGGTGCCCGGATTGCAGAGAAACTTTAAATAAATGTGAATGTTGGATGGAGGAAGAGGAAGGAGGTAGGGAAAATCAGGTGGACGGACAGGTGCATGAAGGAAACAACGAGGAGGAAGGACAAATTGATGAAGGACAACAGGAAGAAAGTCTACAACAAAAAGAAATGGAAGGAGGAACGAGCAACAGAGGAGAAAGAGAAAAAGATAACGATAAAGATAAAGAACAAACAATGGAGCAGGACACTCAATGGACAGTAATGGAAATATCAGACAGTTTTAAAAATGATCCGGATGACGTGGAGAAAGATGGACACGAAAAGAAGGATCAAAGTAATGAGACCGAAAGTGAAGAAGAAACAACGATGGACAATATGGACAAAGACAGAGAGAGGAGATGACAAATAACAAGGAGATTATTAACCCTCTGGGGACCAAGGTGTTTTTGGGGCCCTTGGGATGTTTTGACATGCACTGACATTTGTGCTTTTTTCAGTTATTTATAAACATGTTAATGGCAAAGGTGTAAATTCACTCTATATAGCACAAACGGGGCTACCATAATATGTGATCAACATGTATGTACATGTTTGTATTTTTAAGAGAATAATGTTTATGCGTGATTATTGAAAAAAAATAAAAATTAAAGTTGCTGAAATAAGACCACAAAACACATACTAAATATGTGTCCACAAGACTTTTGACTAATGGATGTTGTCGCTTCGAGTTCTGGCTTCAAAATGATGTGAAAATCATACTGCCTAATCATTCACATAACACAATAGATTGATTAAAATTGTGAAAAACATTTTTTGTTTGCCAAGGCAATATGCGAATGGGCGTCAACTGCCCAACCCCCTTGTGAATAATTAGTTGGTTCACACCTGAGAAGACAAAGACCCTGCATAGTAATGACTGCATAGTAGTGAGCCTTTCATTCAGGTGTGAGAAAGAATGCAAGGACCCCAAAGAATGCAAGAACAATATATATATATATATATATATATATATATATATATATATATATATATATATATATATATATACAGGTCCTTCTCAAAAAATTAGCATATTGTGATAAAGTTAATTATTTTCCATAATGTAATGATAAAAATTAAACTTTCATATATTTTATATTCATTGCACACCAACTGAAATATTTCAGGTCTTTTATTGTTTTAATACTGATGATTTTGGCATACAGCTCATGAAAACCCAAAATTCCTGTCTCAAAAAATTAGCATATTTCATCCGACCAATAAAAGAAGTGTTTTTAATACAAAAAAAAAAGTCAACCTTCAAATAATTATGTTCAGTTATGCACTCAATAGTCAATACTTGGTCGGGAATCCTTTTGCAGAAATGACTGCTTCAATGCGGCGTGGCATGGAGGCAATCAGCCTGTGGCACTGCTGAGGTGTTATGGAGGCCAAGGATGCTTCGATAGCGGCCTTAAGCTCATCCAGAGTGTTGGGTCTTGCGTCTCTCAACTTTCTCTTCACAATATCCCACAGATTCTCTATGGGGTTCAGGTCAGGAGAGTTGGCAGGCCAATTGAGCACAGTAATACCATGGTCAGTAAACCATTTACCAGTGGTTTTGGCACTGTGAGCAGGTGCCAGGTCGTGCTGAAAAATGAAATCTTCATCTCCATAAAGCTTTTCAGCAGATGGAAGCATGAAGTGCTCCAAAATCTCCTGATAGCTAGCTGCATTGACCCTGCCTTTGATAAAACACAGTGGACCAACACCAGCAGCTGACATGGCACCCCAGACCATCACTGACTGTGGGTACTTGACACTGGACTTCAGGCATTTTGGCATTTCCTTCTCCCCAGTCTTCCTCCAGACTCTGGCACCTTGATTTCCGAATGACATGCAAAATTTGCTTTCATCCGAAAAAAGTACTTTGGACCACTGAGCAACAGTCCAGTGCTGCTTCTCTGTAGCCCAGGTCAGGCGCTTCTGCCGCTGTTTCTAGTTAAAAAATGTCTCTTGACCTGGGGAATGCGGCACCTGTAGCCCATTTCCTGCACACGCCTGTGCACGGTGGCTCTGGATGTTTCTACTCCAGACTCAGTCCACTGCTTCCGCAGGTCCCCCAAGGTCTGGAATCGGTCCTTCTCCACAATCTTCCTCAGGGTCCGGTCACCTCTTCTCGTTGTGCAGCGTTTTTTGCCACACTTTTTCCTTCCCACAGACTTCCCACTGAGGTGCCTTGATACAGCACTCTGGGAACAGCCTATTTGTTCAGAAATTTCTTTCTGTGTCTTACCCTCTTGCTTGAGGCTGTCAATGATGGCCTTCTGGACAGCAGTCAGGTCGGCAGTCTTACCCATGATTGCGGTTTTGAGTAATGAAACAGGCTGGGAGTTTTTAAAAGCCTCAGGAATCTTCTGCAGGTGTTTAGAGTTAATTAGTTGATTTAGATGATTAGGTTAATAGCTCGTTTAGAGAACCTTTTCATGATATGCTAATTTTTTGAGAGAGGAATTTTGGGTTTTCATGAGCTGTATGCCAAAATCATCAGTATTAAAACAATAAAAGACCTGAAATATTTCAGTTGGTGTGCAATGAATCTAAAATATATGAAAGTTTAATTTTTATCATTACATTATGGAAAATAATGAACTTTATCACAATATGCTAATTTTTTGAGAAGGACCTGTATATATACACATATACATATACATACATATACATACATACATACATACATACACACACACATACATAGTTCAAAGTTAGAGTTGGAAACATCTTGAAAAGAAAATTGTCTTTTTCCATAAATGTCTTAGTTTGATCATACATATTTCAAAGTTAAGGATTCATTATTTTGATATAGCTTGCATTGGAACAAACACTATAACATCTTAGTTGATTAGTTTATTGACAAAACATACTATATATTTAACATATGAGCAGAAACTCCTAACAATAGCTTATTTAATGTCTATTTTAGAGTAAAAACTTTATCCAAAACTATTCAACGAAATGTTGTCTTTTATTTCATCTGTAACAGTGCGTATCTGTGCGTTCATTCATTCATTCACACACACACACACACACGGAGAAACATGATTCACATTTAAACAGTATGCTATTTTTCCGTTTACAGACACTAACGTTATTCTATATCGCGATTAGAACAAATCACAAGCAACACTTACACTTCTCAGCTGAATCTGTTGCTCCTCCTCGAAGTGAAAATAAACCAGCACTTGTTCTGAGGTAGGTAAATGTCCCAGGATTATTCCTCATAGCCGCGCAAGACGAATCATAATCTGACTAAAAAATATAGTGTGTTTACAGAGTTTAGCCTATATGGGCGTTAACGCGTCTCAATGTGTTGCTTCACATATTTGCGTTTGAATAGCGCGCGCTCTCCGTGGGCGTGTCACATTACCAGAATAATGAGGAAGATAATTAGACCGGCTGACACGTCTCTCTTTTTATATAGATGACATAAACGGAGAATATTTATTTTAGTTTTGAATCGGATCATTTAAAAGTACAAACTCAAATGATTTAAAAGATATATTGCTTATGGCTGGGTGAATAGTATTTGCTGGGGTTTTTTTTATGTTTAGAGACGTGCTCCAGAAAAAAAGTTCACGGTGACGGAGAGGCAGAACGCACACCGTGTTTATTTTCTTTATTTTACAAAATCACAATATTTTATTTCGATTGTATGTGGGCACATAAAAAAGTAGACATTTAACAGATTATTTTCTCATATTTCTTAACTCTATATGACCAGAAATGATGGTAGTACTTTAAGTCTATTTTTCTGCTATGTGAAAAAAAACGAACAAAACGTGCCGGCGCGTTCTTGGTCCCCAGAGGGTTAAGAGGAAAAAAGGGGAAGGTGGAGAAGGCAACGCCAAAAAGTAAGACGTTAATCTAATCAAGAGACATATTTATGTTTATGTTATTATTTTCTATTATTTTCATAATGAATGAAGTATTAAGCATTGCATGCTTGAACTGTAATGGTTTGAGGGATATGGACAAGTTTAAACAAGTGATGAGTGTATTGAATGCACAAGTAGTATGTCTGCAAGAGACGAACTGGACAGATGATATAATGGGCGATATAAAGAGGATTTGGGACAAAGAAATATATGTTAATCATGGCACACAAAAAGCCCGTGGAGTAGCGGTGTTGATTAGAGAAGGGTGGATGTGCAATAAAAAACAAATACAAAATGATGGTGAGGGGAGGGTATTAGGGATTGAGTTTACACTTCAAAATGATAGATATAGACTAGTTAACGTGTATGCTCCAAATGTGGAAACGGAAAGAAAAGAGGTTTTTATGATGTTGAAGCCTTTATGTATTGGGAATTGTATAATGGTGGGTGATTTTAATGTGAAATGTACTAGATTAGACATGGCTAAAAATATGGTGTTTAAAGAAGATACTTCTAGGAAATGTTTAAAAGGTTTAATGCAGAGTAGAAGAGTAGAGAGGGGAAAGGACAATTAAGAAGAAGACTAGTAAAGGTAAAACCAAATATTGGTAACGCAAGGAAAAATACTATTTTAAAGGTCCTAGATAAAATAAAAACAGCTTTGTAGTGCAAAAGGGTCTGGAGGGAGAAAATGGAGAATAATGGTTTTTAGGTATTTATTTGTCTTTCTTTTAATGGCTTTAAGTTGTGTTACTTTTAATGCCGGAGGACTTTTAGATGTAAGAAAATTTGAGAAAATGAAAAATGTTCAAAAATGAAAATGTGATTTTATTACAAGAAACTAACTGGAGGGAAGGTTTTATGACTGAAATAAGGAAAAGATGGAACGGAGAGATTTTATATAATAATGGGGATGATAGGCAGGGCAGAGGTGTAGCGGTTTTAATAAAGGAAAACAGTGGTGTAATATGTAAAACAATATGCAATGCTAAAGAAGGGAAATGTATGGCAGTAGAAATGGATTTTGAGGGAAAGTAGTAGTTGTGGTGAATGTTCATGCGCCAACGGAAGAAAATGAAAGAAAGAGTTTTTTTAGTGTTTTAAGAGAATTTTTAAAGAAATACAAAGAAGTTATAATGATGGGTGATTTTAATACTGTTTTTAGCAAATTAGAAATGGGTGAGGGAATGTTTTTTTAAAAGTGACAAAGGAAGAAAAGAGTTGAAGCTATTAATGGAAGAAAATAATATGATCGATGTATGGAGAGAAAGAAATGAAAAAATTTGAGAATATTCAATGAGGCAATTAGTGGGGAAATGTATGTGCAAAACAATAATTGATTTTATCTAATGTACAAGGAACGTTGAGGTTTTTATCGGTAGTATTAAATACGAAGAATCAAGTCTAAGCGATCATAAACCAATTTTTATGCAAATAGACTGGAGTTCTGTGAAAAGAGGGCCGGGAGTATGGGTTTTAAACACAGAGATTTTAAAGAATGCAGATTAGCCTATATTTTAAATGTTGAAGAAATTATTGAAACTGAAAAGGAGAACGAAATGTACATTGAAGAAAAGAATATGGTGGGAAAATACTAAATATTTAGTAAAAAAAATATTACTATGAAGTACTGCAAGCTAATACAGAAAAGTAAGAGAAATAAGGAGAGAGAAAAATTGAAAAAAGAATTAAATGAGAATGGAAAAGATATACAAAAAAAAAAAAAATTAGAGGGAATATTGAAAGAAATGGAAGAGGAGAAATATGAAGGAGCAAGACTAAGAAGTAAGGCAAAATACACGGTGGAGGGCGAAAAATGTACAAAGTTTTCCTTCGATCTAGAAAAAAGTAGAGGGAAAGCGAAAATGATAAAAGAAATTAGAGGAAATAATGGAGTAGTTGTGGAAACAAACGAGGAAATACTAAAAGAAATAAAAGCATACTATGAGATAGGGCTGGGCGGTATGATGTATATATCGTTACCGCGGTAGAATGTCAACCGTAACAGATTTTTGTATTCCGTGTATACCGCGACATGTAAATAAGTGGGCGTGGTTCTCACGTGCAGCGTGCGTGAGACTGAGACACTGAGATTAGTCAAAAACACATGGAGAAAGCAGATCAAGAGGATCCACAAAGGAATTACGTTTTCTAAAGGGTTGTTTAGAAAGCAGTCAACTAGCAGTGCAGCACCCGTAGGCTACAGTTTAGAGGAGTGCACGTTCCCAACGGGGAAAGCATGAAGCTTAGGCTACTTGACAACATCAGTTCATATATCAATATCGTAACGAATAGAAAAAAACTTAAATAATGTATATGTAACTGATGTGGAGAAAGACACACTCACACGTGGGCTTCTTTGCACTTGACTTTATCCACAACAGCGACACTCAAATCTTTTTTAATAGAAATAAGTACAATCACATTGGCTGAAAAGAAACTACGTTACTGCAGACATTCATAAGACCACAGCAGCGACACTCGAATCTGCTGTAGGGGAGAGCCGGGACAGTTGAAACACTTTTCAGATAATCGTCGGTTTCTAAGATAAGGTTACAGATAGAATTTTTTTTTTTGTGATCAACAACTCAAATATGTGTTCTCTTAGTATCATGTGTTATTCGGTACAAATATAGAATGATTTAAGTAAAAATTGACTTTGAACGGTAGATGTGCTTTGTTGCAATCGTCCCGCATGAGCGCATGAAACATAGTTTAAACAGTAACTATTGATCTTATGCTTGTTTTTATGAACAATACCTGACAAGTAACTTATGTACATATTGGTAAAAACATATTTTTTATTAAATTTTTTATTTAAAGGTTCATATTAACATTTTTGTTCTATCGCCCAATAAACAATAGGCGATCAGCCTATGCGCATTTTGCGTAATCTTTCTAATAGGCTATTTTGAAGACAGACAGACAAACCCGTTTACAATTAATTTTCTTACATTTCTTCCTTGAGTCATATTGAGTGTTTGCTAGTTGAATAGCCTGTTATTATGAAGAAAATTAGGTCAACCGGACGATAAATGAAATTTATTGAAGATTGAACAATTGATGATTATTAAAGAGATAACATGGAACAGTATATGAATCTATGAACAGTATAGGCTAAATAAACATTTATGAACAGTAGCCTATAGGCTAAATAACAAATATATAATATAATATATAAACTAAAGCCTTCATATACAGGGTTTCTCGCAGCACTTTGAAACTAAGGCGGCCGCCTAAGCAACACACGCCTGCCGCCTTAACTACGTCGTCAAAAAAAATTATATGAGCGATATCCGCCGTGTTACTCTGTCCTTTTTTCTCCCTTTAAATCTTTAAATATGTGATAAGCCTTCGTGTTCGCTTCAGTCTTGTTATCAGCACGTTCTTCCGCAGCAGCGCCAAGCACGTCAGAACAAACAACATTTGTGAACAAACAAATATTCTTCAATGTCAGAATATTTGAGATGACCAATCAAATCAAAGTAGGCGGGCTTTATGTTCGCAGCGCGAATTTTAGCAGAGCGACTCATAGACAGTAAAGGAGCGACTCGACGTGCTTCAGTTTACGGTCGGTCAAGTGCGAGATAAGATGCAAGTTGCTAAACTAAACATTTTCTAGGTCATAAATGTTAAACGAATCACAAAAATAATCAGGCAAACAACATTAAAAAGATATGACTCAAGTTTCAGTATTTGTCTTAATTTGTGTCAGGAGTTATGCAATTCCAAATCTACTAAAAAACTCTGATATTACACACTTAAGGGTGTGTTGTAGTACTAATACACCTTCCGTATTATCATTACAATGGCACATGAAAACATAAATACAACTTGTCAGTCAAAAAAAAGTACCGCACGAAAGAATTCACTTACTGCACTCAAAAACAGTTTTCTGGCTCTAACTTTAAAACGGCATGACGTAAAGAAGAAATGTTTTCGCGGGTCTGTTCGGCATTGCGTGCTGTACGTGCTGACGAAATTTGACGTACATGACGTGAGTGGTTTTCAAGGAAATCTCAATGTTTCATCCGTCCCGCGTTTCAATCGTCCCGATGAAGCAGTCGATTCTGTTCCCTACCAGAATTCTGTTCCCCCTGACAACGCATGCGTAGCAGTTACAACAAAGCTCAGCTGGATGTACGGAAAGCGAAAAAGGCCAAAAGTATTGGTGCAACATTTAAATGTCTTGCTACACTGCATCATAATAACATAGTTCTCACACTCCAGTAATATTTCTGTGAAATGATTGAATTAATCTTGCACCTGTTCCTAGGTTTTATATTATGTCTGAATATATTCAGTTGAATTTTTTCCATACAAATTGCCTTATCTGTCCGTGTTGACGTCCAAACTCAATGCCTCATTATTGTCTTATAATTATTTATAAAGATTGCAAAACGTCAGAGATGACAGGCGTTGTAAACCTTCTTCTTCTTAAGTGTAGAAAAACTCAGAAGCGAAAACCAGGAGACTTGGGGGTATATTTTAAGCAGAGTTCTTTATTGCTGTGGCATCGCGGTAGTCACCACGTCTAACTCAATAGCTAAAAACACAGTGTTTATATCTTTTAAAGGGGAGGAGTTACGTAGAGGTGAACAAAGCATGTAAATGTAGTACAGAAGTCAGCCCGTTAACGGTCCTAATCCAATCAGCATAACAGTGTCATGTATAGATGGTAATCCAATCAGCCTGATTGTATCACCCATACCTTCACATTATCATAGAGCTTAATGGCCAGGCAGTGCATTAAGACAAAAGGTGATAGTCTCAGTGCTCTGATCAATTTAACTTACAATAGAGAGATCAGGACAGACAGGAACAGGCAGGTTTGTGACATCAGATGCTAATCCAATCAGCCTTAACATTATCATAGAGACAAAAGTCCAGCTGTTCTTGAGAAGTAACAAAAAGGTTAATGTCCTATGCCTCATAAATGGTAAACACTTGTGTGAACTTTCTCAGTTAAAATACTGTTGAACCTAAATTAAAACATTTTCATAAATTTGTAACACTACACATACAACCAACAAACAACCTAACTAACAACATTCAACACATTCAAATGCTGTTTCGTGTGATAGTGTAACTGTTAGAGCAAGTGAAACAGCGCTGCGTTACCTCAAGTTTAATTCGTCAAATAAACTGACCTGTGTGAGTATTAATTCAGCACTTGCGTGTAGTTCGGTAGAATGAAATGTCCTTATTCCTTTATATCCGCGGGACTCCCCATGTGGCGCTGGTATACGTCTAGCAATCGCGCCCTGCTTCATACCACAGTCATGTTAAAAACATCAAAGTATTCACTCATCCATAAAAGATCCACCAGCTTGACGACAAGATCCATAATTACGCTTAATGCAGAATACTTCATCAATATACGCCTTTGTTATTGTAAGAGGTTAGCGACCCCTGGTGGTGAAAAATCCTGCATATTGTACCTTTAATAAACATTATATTGAAATCGGTAATACATTTTAAATTTGAAAAGAAATAAGATGGATTGAATCGACAGATGGGAAAACCTCACTTTCAAGTTTCTGGAAAAATACAATACTTTTTTAACCTTTTGGCTTCCCGTACATCCAGTTGTGCTTCTTGCTCGTATTCAGTTCTGATGGTATGTATGGTTACTCGGCAACTACGCATGACTTGTAGTATGATTGCGTAAAGGGAACAGGAATTCCGGAAGGGAACAGAATCGACTGCTTCACCGGCTCTCCCCTAGTACAGCCAAACTTGTATTAGCCTACTACTACATGAAAACCGTAACAATATACCTGTTATTAATTAGTGTACTAGTACAGGATAATCAGTTAACATTTCTAACAAAATAAACACAAAAGCAACATACCTTTTTGAATAGAAATAAGTACAATCACTTTGGCTGAAGAGAAACTATGTTACTGCAGACATTCATAAGACTAGAAAAATAGAAATTACACATTCACTCAACTCATAATACAAATAATTGTCAGAATGTTAAGACATAGACAATAACCACAAGAAATGAACTCGTTCACGCTTTAATTAAATATACGTTCAAATACATGTATGAAAGAAATTGCCTCGAAAATATTCACTTAAAACATATTATTATCACCATTAATCAGTTAATGAGTTAGAGCGTGAAAAATCGTACATACCCACAGCAGCTACACTCGAATCTGCTGTAGTACGGCAAGAGAAGCGGAACAAAATAGTATGTCTGCAGTACCATAAATAGCCACAGGAGGGAACCCTTTGAACACTGAATACAGATAACTATATATAACAGGGTTAAAAGAACATTTAATTTAAAGAGTTTTGATGTGTGAATTCCATGAAATAAGGCATTTGGTTGCCTTATTTCATGGAATTCACACATCAAAACTCTTTAAATTAAATGTTCTTTTTAACCCTGTTACATATAGTTATCTGTATCTTTCCGTCTCTTATGTATAGTTACTTTTTAAACACGAAAATCACATTCAGCTGCATGACAGCAAGCGGTTGCCGTGGTAATGAACAACCTGCTTGTTAAAGGGGACATATCATGCTTTTAAATCGTTCCTTTTTACATATAAATCATACATTTGTGGTCTATATAAAGCAGAACTGCAATGCTTGGGTCTGAATTCCTCATTATTATAGCTCCACAGGCCCCTTTTCTACCCCTTTTCTGATGTGCGTCTGAGAGCAACTCGTTTTGGTGCGGTCTCTTTAAATGCAAAGGAGACACTTCATACCCCGCCCCCTCTCCAGGTTGCAGAGGTGACACTCGTTTCAACTCCACCCCGTTCGGCCATTTTTGTAGTTTGATAGCAGAGATACGATTATCTAGCGGCACAGAAACTTTTTATTCAGACGTTATTAACAAAATGTCAACAACGGAAGACTTGTCCATCAAGCCTTACATGTTCGAGCCAGAGCCGGACCCGGAGCGAGATGAAAATGAAGACGACGAACCTGCAGAACAACGTCTTCATATGGATGTATCGCAATGAATTTTAAATATAAAACATCTACTGATTGTAATGAAGTTGATATGAAAATTGTAATTGACTTTATGCCCAGCTGCACTACTTCCTGAACTTCAGCCAGCTCCTTGTTTCCTGTCTGCCATTATTGGACAAATTGATTAATTCAGGTGTGCCTGACCTCAGTAGTCATGGCAACAATAATCAGACACACCTGAATTAATCAAGTTTGCCCAATAATGGCAGACAGGAAACAAGGAGCTGGCTGAAGTTCAGGAAGTAGTGCAGCTGGGCATAAAGCCAATTGAGGAGATTTCTAAACCAATCACATATATCTGTAATCTGTCATTTCACACTGGTAAATTCCCAAATAAAATGAAAAGGGCGAAAGTTGTTCCACTGTACAAAACTGGGGATAGACACAAGTTTACAAATTATAGACCTATTTCTTTATTACCACAATTTTCCAAAATTCTAGAAAAACTATTTTCCAAGAGATTAGACAAATTCTTAGATAAATATAAAATACTTTCTGACAATCAATATGGATTTAGATCAAATAGTTCAACATCACTGGCATTAATTGATTCAATTGAGGAAATCACAAACGCTTTAGAACACAAACAGTATACAGTTGGAGTTTTCATCGATCTCAAAAAAGCTTTTGACACAATCAATCATAATATATTAATTAATAAATTGGAACGGTATGGGATCAGGGGCGTAGTGTTGCACTGGGTGAAAAGTTATTTAAGTGGTAGGAAACAATTTGTGAAGTTGGGGGAATACTTATCGTCGTACTTGGACATTACTTGTGGCGTCCCCCAGGGGTCAGTTCTGGGTCCAAAATTGTTTTTGTTATATATAAATGATATATGTAAAGTTACAAAGACAGTAAAACTAGTGCTATTTGCGGATGACACAAATATTTTTTGTTCTGGGGGGAATTTACAGGAACTAGAGGAGATTACTACTTCAGCAATGTATAAATTAAAAAGATGGTTTGATAAAAATAAATTATCATTAAACATTAATAAAACTAACTTCATGTTATTTGGTAACTGTAAAAAGAGCATACAAATTCGGATACAGGTAGATGGGGTGGACATAGAACGGGTTAATGAAAATAAGTTTCTTGGAGTGATAATAGATGACAAAATATGTTGGAAATCTCACATAAAACATGTACACAATAAACTTTCAAGAAGTATTTCAATATTGAACAAAGCGAAACGTTCTGAACTACAAATCACTCCACATTCTTTACTGTGCACTGATATTACCATATCTAAACTATTGTGCGGAGGTTTGGGGTAATACTTACGGATGCAGACTATTATCTGTATTTAGGTTGCAAAAAAGAGCCATAAGGATGATTCATGGTGCTGGTTATAGAGATCACACAAATGTATTATTTTTAAAATCCAAGACATTGAAATTTACTGATCTGGTTTATGTTCAAACAGCACAAATAATGTATAAAGCAAAAAATAACCTACTCCGTGGTAATATTCAACAACTGTTTTTTAATAGAGAAGGGAGATATAATATTAGGGGTGAGAGCAACTTTAAACGATTATGTGTCCGTACAACATTAAAAAGTTTTTGTGTTTCGATATGTGGAGTGAAGTTGTGGAACAGATTAAGTTCAGTACTTAAACAATGCCCAAGTATGACTCAGTTTAAAAAGCATTGTAAAAATATGATATTTGCAAGGTATAGAGAGGATGAAGGTTATTAGTTAGGTGAAAGTTTATTTATATTTTTTCTTTTTTTTTCTTTTATTATTATTTTTTTATTTATTTTCTTATGTAATTTTTTATTGAAGATGTATATAAACATAGGTAAATATGTATGTTGGTTTTGTTTTTTTGGTGTGTAGAGACAAATAGATCAAAATGTTCGGTCAACCGGTTAATTAGCTAATTAATTATTAAAAAGTAGTGGAGATGGGGTAGGATTGAATAAGCTTATGCTTCTTCCTACTCCTTTTCGGACATGTATAAGTTAAAATTGTTTTTGTTATTAATTGTTTTTTGTTATTAATTGTTAGTATGATTGTTTTTTTTTTTGTTTTTTTTTTCTACATGTTCGAAATAAAAACTTTTCATTCATTCATTCAATGGTAACGTTATGTTACTGTATTTACAGTAACTTCTCCATCCATGCCCACTACTACAATACTGCATGTTTTACAACGACTATTTAACACTCACAAAACAAAATATAAGTTATATTATAAACAATTAAAGAAAAGCACGTTATTATTGCATGTAAAAACGTTATTTACAGCTTACCGAAGTGCTCTGTTCGTCGTCTCCAAAGATAGAAGGAATTGACCCCTCAATCAGACGAAGTCTATCGGCAAATCCTTCTTTATACTGGTGGGTTGCTGAAGTTAGTTATCCTTGAAGTGCTTCGTTCGTGCACACAAAAATGACTTTAACCACAGATGTGGGTACATTTCCATGAAAAATAAAACTCAACCAGGCACTTCGAAGAGGTTCTGATGCTGGGAGACGGTGTAATGAAGCATGTGGGTTACTACATCCAACAACCAAACATTTTGACTTACCCTCTCGTAACTAATGCATCCTTGAGCTTGTACTACAAAATCGCAGCGAGAAATTAAAATGGCGGATTGCTCGAAGTGTTGGGCCGGTAGTCGATGTCCTTATTTGGCAGTTCCGCTGCAAATACTGTGACGTAATTGTTCAAAAAACGTCATAGAGAATAGACCCCTTTTGCGCCGACGTCACAATTACGCCACGGCGCTAGCTGGAGGCAAAACAAAAGGGAAACTGGAGGCGGCAAATACAAACCAGCACAGATTCGGCTACATAATAAGGAGCTTAAATTAGTAGTATTATTATTAAATGTCATCTTGTTGTGTTGTTGAGTGCTAGAATCAATGAAAAATGAATATGCTGTATCTGGAATTTTTATTTCTAGAAAATATTCACATCATTAAAATTGCACCGTAATGTCACTCTTTACATTGTAGTCTTAGCGCAGGCTAGGCAGAACTGCGGATCGTACCACACAAGTCACATGACCATTCATCACATAGTTATAGGCATCTAAAGATTTATATGCCCTCAGTTTGTCTTTACGCTCGGTTCTCTATCAGGTCGGTGTAGAAGTCAGGCCACTCACTCAACCGAGGTAACGTTAATCCTGTCAGATCGTCCATCCATTGACTGAGCGTGTACGGGTCAGCCAATCTGGTTCCGTCCGTTAAAATTAACTTTTGCAAATAACAATCGCGGTCCTGGACAGTGAGTGACCTTGCACATTAAGATAAAATCGAATTTTCTCCAGTCATTGTTAAAAAACAAGCTAACAAAACTTGCAAACTAACGTTAGTGAAGCGGCCAAAGGGATCGTTCTGCCTCCACCTAAGCTCCGCCCACATAAAAACGTCATCATGTTTACCAACTGAAAAGGGGTCTATAGAAAAATCAGAACAGGTTGCAAAATATGACCAAAACAGAATATAAAGATATCAACGAAGCACCTGAAGAGACTAATTTCAACTTTTCTGTACTTATAAACACTCCAAATATACAACAAAATGCATTTACGGGCTAAAAAAGTGGATTTAGCATGATATGTCCCCTTTAAAGCGAATGTATAATCATGTATCTGAGGTAGTGTTGCCAATCGTCCCGGTTTTTCCGGGATTGTTCTTCTTTTTAACAACCTGTCCCGGGAAATTTATAAACTCTCCCGGGACACTGAATATACTAAATAGCCTCTGCTGCGTGAGTTATATATTTCTAACTCTAAACAATTGGCCACTGAACCAGCTGATAAAATCTTCCTTTGATTCAATACGTGATTACAACTTGACACTCAAATAAACCGATCGCATTTTACTGATGCAAAAGACGCGCGCGTGCACACACACTGACAGGGAGCGCGGTGTGTCAGTGTTCACCGGGCTATGGTCAAATAATGACGCAGTGTGTGTATAATTTAAACTACTTAGTCAACACTAACAGTAGCTCCTGTTCGGTTTTCATACTGCTGCTCTCCTTCTAGTCTCTTCTGAACTTGATGAACTTGACACTTCTGAACTTCTCTTGATTAAAGCTCCAGGTGACGGGTTGCCAGATATCACAAAAAGAGCAAAATAAGCTCCTTAAAAATGCAGTATAATAAGCAGACATGGCAAAAATGTACCGTCCGGGGAACACATGTAAACATAACTAATATCCTACAAAATTTAAAGGAAGTAGCCTAACTAATTTATTATGAATATAGAATAGTTCAATATAAAATATTCAGATATTATAAAGTAGGGGAGAGCCGGGACAATTGAAACGCGGGACGGATTAAACATTGAGATTTCCTTGAAAACCACTCACGTCATGTACGTCAAATTTCGTCAGCATATACAGCACGTAATGCCTACCAGACCTGCGAAAACATTTCTTCTTTACGTCATGCCGTTTTAAAGTTAAAGCCGGGAAGCTGATTTTGAGTGCGGTTTGTGAATTCTTTCGTGCGATACTTTTTTTTGACTGACAAGTTGTACTTATGTTTTCATGTGCCATTGTAATGATAATACGGAAGGTGTATTAGTACTACAACACACCCTTAAGTGTGTAATATCAGAGTTTTTTAGTTTAAGGGCAAAACAGGTTTAACTGGCACAGCGCCTCCTGCCAGTTAAATCTGGTCGCCGATGGTGCAGAACATTACATCTGTGACCATTGTGACATGAATTAAACCTGTTATTATTTATATATATACTGTATATATATATATATATATATATTAGATTATAAATAAATTATATATATATATATATAGTTTATATATTATTTATATATTATATTATATATTGTTTATATATTATTTATATAGTATATATTTGTTATTTAGCCTATAGGCTACTGTTCATAAATGTTTATTTAGCCTCATATACTGTTCCATGTTATCTCTTTAATAATCATCAATTGTTCAATCTTCAATACATTTAATTTATCGTCTTCCGGTTGACCTAATTTTCTTCATAAAAACAGGCTATTCAACTAGCAAACACTCAATATGACTCAAGGAAGAAATGTTATAAAATTAAAAGAAAGATTACGCAAAATGCGCATAGGCTTATCGCCTATTGTTTATTCGGCGACAGAACAAAAATGTTAATATAAACCTTTAAATGAAAATAAATTACAAAATATGTTTGTAACAATGTACATAAGTTACCTGTCAGGTATTGTTCATAAAAACAAGCATTAGATGAATAGTTACCGTTTAAACTGTTATGTTCATCCGTCCCACCCCTGTGTTTAAATTGATTGAAATTGAAACAAAGCACATCTACCGTTCAAAGTCAATTTTTACTTAAATCATTCTATATTTGTACCGAATAACACATGATACTAAGAGAACAAACATGTTAGTTGTTGATCACAAAAATAAAAAAAATCTATCTATAACCTTATCTTAGAAAACGACGTTTATCAGAAAAGTGTTTCAACTATCCCGGCTCTCCCCTAATGATGAAGTAAAGCAATAACATGAAATTGAAAAAATATTCAGCAACACTTTATTTAAAAGACTTGTTAAAATTCTTTTACGCTTGTTAACGCTGGAGCTTTATGTACACTTTATGGCTACGTTCACACTGCAGGCTGAAATGACCCAATTCCGATTTTTTTGCCCCTATGCGACCTGTATCTGATCTTTTCATGACAGTCTGAACGACACAGATCCGATCTTTTCAAATGTGACCCAGGCCACTTGGGTATGTGGTCCAAATCCGATATGTATCCGATCTTTTGAAATGCGACTTCAATCTAAACGGCCAGGTTAAATGTATCCGACCCGCACGTCATTGATATGCGACAAACGTCATAATTCTGCGTTGAAGTAGGCGGGAATGAGAAGATACAGTCGGCAACTAGTCATAGTTGGGGGCGTGGTCGGCGTGGGGGAAAACACCGCGAACGTCGTGTGTATTTGAATGACAAAATGTTGTATTTCATGTCATTCACGCCTGCCGACCGGGAACGGTACATTGCAAAATTAACTGCAATGCATTATGATTGCCCTTATTTAATTCAAAACTGGATCAATGACCCAACCAAATGGCCGGAGGTGTCGTTTCCAGACATATATTGTCTGGTTGAATCTCCAAGTAAGACATCGCGGTAGCTGTAGCAGTAACATTAGCCTATAACTCAATCAACTTTCGTATATGTTGCATACTATAACTCTATAAAACCTTGTCACTTACCAATTGTACATATGCTTCACTCCAAACTATTAATCCTTTTGTAAAACGGTGATCAGTAGTACGAAGTTGCCGAGGGACTGTGCTGACAGTGATCCCTAACTCACAGACTGCAGTCTGTATTGAGCGTAGACCGTAGCGATTGGCCTATCAAGCAGCCTTCAGCTGATAACGCTAATGTAAATGAGACATCCCTTATGAAAAACAACTATAGGAATCCTGTAGTATTTTAGGACAAAATATTATAGTAATCCTTAGGCTGGGTATTGACACAAATTTCACAATTCGATTCGATTTCGATTCACAAGCTTGCAATTCGATTCGATTTCGATTCCGATTCGATTCGATTCAATATTGAATATTTTGGATATCAGGTACAATACATGGCAAATTTTCTCAAGGAAAACAAATCTCTTAACCAATGCTGTAAACTATGGGAGTCAGTTGTATCATTAAAATTGTTTCATTAGCCTACTATAGCCTAATATTGAAGGTAAAGATTTACTGATTTGTATACAAACACTTAAATTACACTTTTATTTATTTTTCTAATAATAAAGTTATATGAAATATAAATATTTAAATGGTGGCTGTCATAAAAAAATTGCCAGATTTATTCAAACATGCATTAAATATTGAAGAACATAAAATAATTATAATGCATATGTAATATGGTGCATATATTTGGCAAAATGCTCCTCTCTAGAGTTAATTTTTCTAGCTGACTAACGAGTTCATGGTCACTGGATATGGTTTCTCTGAAGTAAATGTGACGTTACATGACATTGTTTACAAGCTGTTTCACTGACGTCTTTCCACGGTTGAAACACTGATTGAGCGATTCCATGTGACAATAAGGATTTCGATAAGTTGTACTCTATCTTTTAACACACTTTCAGATGCTCATTCTTGTTTATTTCATGCTGTAACTGTAATATTAAGGCGGAAGAGAAGATCATGTGTGCGCCAGAGCAATCTCACGCCACAGCGCCAAAACGGTATTTATGTTTTTGAATTTCGTAAGAAAATTGACGTAATTTGAAATCTGAGACTTTGTTTCATATCAATAGTAACAAAGCACAAAGATTATTGCGTTTATTGGATGCGCGCTACAATGTTCCATTCATTCAGAAACTGAAAACAGGATGACTAATCGATTCTTGGGATTTAAGAATCGATATCGGTTCGTAAAAATGAGAATCGATTAAAATCGAGAAATCGATATTTTTTACCCAGCCCTAGTAATCCTATAGGAATACTATAGTATTTTGGGACATACTATAGAAGTACTATAGAGGTATTACAGAACATCACAGAAGTATTACACTACTATTGCTTGTAGCCATTTTGTCCTCCTTTCCGGTTCTGTGTGTTTATTAGGAAGGATGTAGAACTTCAATTCATAATTTGTTTGTTTATTGGCGGTACAGAAAACGACACAGCACCTCTTCGGCATGATTGTCGCGTGTATTTCAATGAGCGCCAAGGCAATGTTTTTCCCCCACGGGCTAAATTCACATCACGTGACGGGGCGTTCCCGGGGGCGTTCCCAGACCAACTGTCTGTATCTATGGCGGACGATGCTGAGACCAGTCAATGGAAGGGAAGCGAGGTTTCTGATTTAATTAATATTTGGGGGGACAGCTCTATTCAGGCCATGTTTAGGTACTTCCGCAAACAACAAGTGACGTCGTTGACCATTGAGTACTCTTCTGCGCATACGGGTCACTTCTGGGTCATTTCACGTTCACGTTCACACAGGAGATCACAAAAGGTCGCATTTAATTGGAAATGTGAACGGCCTTGCAAAAAAATTTAAAAAATCGGAATTGAGCATTAAGCCCCTGCAGTGTGAACGCAGCCTATGTCTAAGGTACTGAAAATCGAGGCTCCATGCAATGATTCCAGTATCTCCTGAATTTGTGGCATGGGATAGCCACCTAAGTATGTCTTTGCATTAAGCCCACGGTAATCCACACATAGTCGTGAACCTCCATCTTTTTTGGGTACAACAACCACTGGGGAAGCCCATGGAGACAGAGGGACGAATTATGTTTTTATCTAGTAGTTCTTGAATCTCTTTGTAAATGAACTGCTGCTTGTCTAGTGACACTCTGTAGGCTCTCTTTCTGACCAGTACCTCATCAGTGGTAATTATACGATGACTTACGATCTTTGAATGTCCAATTTCATGAGTGCACACAGACGGCCAATCGTTCATCAAATTCTCCAACTGAATTTTGAATTGAGCTGTGGTCTCAGTGTTCATGGTCAGCTGTTGGATGGATTGTGAAAGTTCTTCAGATATTTTTGGAGTAGGTAAAGCAAGATAGAACTGCACAGAAGATGGAGTGATTGATTCTGAAAATAGAAGGGGAAATATTTCAACAGAATCCTCATCATCATTAGATGGTAAGCTGTACTGTGCATTCTTGAAATCCAAGCTGTTTACCCTGCAGATCACATTCACACTCAGACATTCCGATGGCAGTCTGCATTTGTCCGTTTGTCAGCATGAAAGTTTGACCTTTACTGGACTTCCACTGTTCTCGATGATGCAACTGCTTCCAACATGACTCTTGAATTAACGATAGTGTACTTCCTGTATCTACTATAGCTTGGAAAAATCTGTTACGAAGCAGTATAGGTAAGGTAATCATTTTGAGCTGTGGTTGCACCGGTTATTGAACACACTGCACTGTTAGCAAGTGAGGGTTTAAGACATGAATCCCTATTAGGCTGGACTTTCTTCTTTTGAGACTCTGTGTTAGCGTTACTCCAGTACCTTTTAGCTTCTCCAAAGTCCCTTTCAATTTGGGTTAGGGTTAGCATTTTGTACTGAACCTCGTAACAAGCTAGCCAATCGTGGGTTACAATTTCTCAAGATGGCTTGTAGGATTTCTCGCTCTGGCATATCCTGTTTCCATCTCAGACAGAGGGCTCTGTAATGAAAAGCAGTGTCTCGTAGACTTTCTTGCGCCCCTTGTTTCCTTTCTATTAGGCCTCTAGCTGTTTCGTCTTAATAATCTTCACTCAAGGAGCATAAGAAAACATCTTTAAAGTCAAGTCAAGTCAAGTCAAGTCATCCTCATTTATATAGCGCTTTTAACAATGTAGATTGTTTCAAAGCAGCTTTACACAGATAAACATAATTTAAGGTAACAGACATTGGTTTGGTTTTATAGTGGTTCTTGAATAATGTTTTTTCCAGCTAAAGTTAGTTTTGATTGATTCACTTCCATCTAAATGATAATTTGTTATTAAATTAGGGGCCGCTAAGACGACACCGTTCTCTCTAAACAGACTTTAAACGTGAACCTGTGATAGACGCTGATGGCGTTCACATGCGCATTAAGAATGGATTCTATAGTTATGTGCGTTTGAATATATGTGCGCAGGTTTGTAATTCCTTACAAACCAAGCCTAAACAAACTACTTGTCTTGTCTATAAATTTTGATGCAGAATTTTATTTTATTTTATCACTTCGGGTAGGTATGCAAACCGAAAAATTCCACAACGCTTTATCTGTAGAGTGGTATAGGGATCCTCCATAGGGAGAGGCTAGTTGGCACTTCAGCACTGCATTGTCATCGGGTCCAGGCGAAGGTCCTTCGTCAGATCTGGAAACGGCCTGGATTCGGCAGGCTGCAGGAAAACCTCGGGATAAACAAAGACACTAAAATTAGCGTAGATGCCATTCTTCTTATGATGTAACGAGTACATCAGGATTTAAGGGAAGTGTTCCCAGTTCCGGCTGACCTAATCTATGCAGCCTAATATTGAATTATAGAAGTCTATAATGTGTTATGTGTATGCTAGGTCAAAGAGATGTGTTTTTAGTCTAGCTTTGAACTGACAAACTGTGTCTGCTTCCCGGACAATGTTTGGAAGATTGTTCCAAAGTTTTGGTGCTAAATAGGAAAAGGATCTACCGCCAGCAGTTGATTTTGATATTCTAGGTATTATCAACTGGCCGGAACTTTGAGATCGCGATATACGTGAAGGACTATAATGCGTTAAGAGCTCCCTCAAGTACTGCGGAGGTAAACCATTTAGTGCTTTGTAAGTAATCAGCAATATTTTAAAATTTATACGATGTTTAATAGGCAGCCAATGCAGTGTTGACAGAACCGGGCTAATATGGTCATACTTCCTGGTTCTGGTAAGAACTCGAGCTGCTGCGTTTTGAACTAGCTGTTTATTAAGTTTATTAAGCGTGCAGGGCAACCACCCAGTAGAGCATTACAATAATCTATCCTTGATGTCATGAACGCATGAACTAGTTGTTCCGCATTTGTCAATGAAAGCATATGACGTAAT